>CAUYSK010011313.1:0-40313 GCA_963575035.1 Avahi laniger | reverse complement strand
GAGCTCTGCTTTCCAATATGGCAGCCACCAGATGCATGTGGCTATAGAGCACTTGCCATGTGCCTAGTCCACGTTTGGATGCTGTAAGAGTCAAATGCTCTGGGATTCAAAGACTTAGTGTTGACTGTGGGGAAATGATAATATTTTAAAGATGTTGAGTTAAATAAAATATAGTATGAAAATTAATTTTTCCTGTTTCTTTGTACTTTTTTGAATGTGGTTACTAGCAAATTTAAAATCACATACATGGCTTGCAATGTATTTCTCCTGGACAGCGCAGCTCTAGATGACTTATCTGTGGCCAGGACATTAGGACACTGGGAAAGTAATGATCACCTCTCTTAGGACATACATAATTACACCCGTGTACACACAAACACACTCACACCAATTTTTCTCTGTCTCCTGTATTTCTCTGCTGGTCAGTTTCCTGTTGATACATCCTTGCATCTTCTCACTAATGAGTTTAGTTGCCAGACTGTAAGTTCCACGTGGGCAGAAACTGTACCTCATTGGCATCCTCACGGTCTAGCCGCGTCTGCCATTGCAACATTCTCCAATGTTTAATAGGTCAGTGGCTCAACTCAGAAATCTGAGTTGTCCTTGACGCTGCCTACCATTGCCCAAATCCCCTATATAGACACAGTCAGTGCCCCCCAGGGCCCTACCATTGCAGTGAACTTCAGACCACTTCTGACAGCTGATGTTTGCATCTATATTCCTGAAGGCTTTTTCCAAATCCACAGGAGGTAAGCTAGAAGCGCCAGGAAATTAATGTCCCCCATATCAGTGCTTAGCCAATGACTGATGGGACTTGGTATATCAATAGCCCAGCTTCTGGGTCCCTTGGGTGGGATAATTCTGAGCCATGTGTTCTGCACTTGCTCCCAAACTAAACTAAACTCCAGTTGCCCACTGTGGTAGTTGGCTTAATATGGCTTTTTATTGATAGTTGCCTTTTCTTCCCATCTCATCTCCCCCCTCTCCTCCCAAAGTGCCCTGTAGATGCCAAATGAACTAATTACTGGAACCTTTGTCTCAGGGTGTCTTCCTAGGTAAACCAAAATGAAGACACTCCTATATCCAATTTGTTAGCAAATCCTACCAAATTTACCTCCTGGATGTTTGTCAAATCTAATTCTTCCCATCTTTACTGGCATCAGCTTAGTTTAAGCCATCATGAACTTCTGCAAAACATCTATCTGGTAACGACTGCCCCATACCATCTTTCCTTGGTAGTCAGAGTTATTTTCAACATTTAAATATGATTGCGGTTTTCTTGAGACATCCAATGACTTCTCTTTTTTTAATGAGAAAAAATGATGGATCTCACAGGCCTGTGTTCTGGTCCCTGGCTATGTCTCCAGCTCTGTGTTGAATCATGGGCCCCTTGACTGCTCCCCTGCCTCCTACAACACTGGGTTTGGGTCAGTCCATGGGTGCCTCAGGACTCTTGTACACGCTGCTGCCTCAATTGGCAATGACTTCACATTTCCCTTTGCCTCGTTAACTCTTACTGATTGTTCAGGGAAGCCTTGCCTGGCATCTGAACTAGGTCAGTTCCCCTGTTTATAAGCTCTCTTGGTACCGTGTACCTCTTCTTCATAACCCCTGTCACAGATACAATATGATATAATATGGCCTATTTATCTGATTCTTTCATTGACTCTCCCCCACCCCCAGACTCAAAGCTCCATACTGGTGGGATCAACGTCTCTGGTTTGGTTCACCGCCATACTCTAAGCACTTGGCACAGTGCTTCGTAAACAATAGATGCTCCATGGATATTTGTTAAATGCAAGAATGCAGCTAAATAAGAGGTAGCTGTTTCTACTCAAAGAGCTAATTCAGTGTGCTAAGGAAAATCCAATCTCTTCCCAACAGACTACCTGACAACGGTTAACCTAAGATGCCCAGCAGTGCTGTAAATTACCCCTCCTCTATTTAATGCATGAAGTACATAAAGCACAAAGTGCCCTACCAAGAGTGGACATCAGTGCGCACCTCCTATCTTTAACCAATTTTTTCTTGCAACTTAATAATCTCCACACTTAGTTATCTTGCTGTACTATGACCTACTAAAGGGCAAGAGTTAGAGCCTCTTCATCCTTCTAAAGCCCCATTCCCCGCCATATGTTCGGGGCCCAGGCCCCATCAGGTCTAGAAAGACGTGACTTAAATCCACACTGTAATTCCAGTGCAAAGTTCAACATTCTCTCCCCAATTTATTCAAATCCGTAAAGGCTTTTACATTTCTCCTAATCACCTTTGGTTCAGTTTCCAGCTCCAGTGAACCTTAGTTCTCCATTCTACATCTTGAGGTCTTCTCCCCTCACCTTTACCTTAGTGTCAACCCCAATCCAGGACAGAGACTACTTTTCCTTCTTTTTCCTATGATGCCTTTTGTATAAATTGTTGGGTGACTTTAATAGGGGTATCAGCTGGGTAAACTTTTGTTGCAACATGAGGGAGCAAAGCTTAAACTCGAATGCTGTGTTTTCTTGTTCTCAAACAGCCCCCTCCATTTCTGCCAAATCAGACTCCAGGCTGATGCTGTATTCCTCCACGTCCTTGGATTGCATCTATTTGATGCCACTAGGACCAACTTTCCACATTCGATAAGCTTAGCAGTGAATTTTTGTAAACAAAGAAGAATTTCTTTGTGGCACATTGGTTTCCATTACACTTTTTTCTCACTCCACTGAGTATTTTTTAATGAAATGACAAGGGTCAAAGGAGGACAGGCTTCTTGCAAAACCCATGGGCACTGGGTTGAAAAAACATACTTGTGAAAAACGCATTTGATGGTTAAATTCATTGATCCTTTAAGGAGCTCGATGGGCCTGAGTAATGGTGATGGGGGTGGATGGCAAGATCAGAAGTGGGACTTGGAGCAATTGGCTGCATTTGAGGAGTGAGCAGGGGGAGGGGAGGGCAGAGGCAATGAGAGTCAGTGGAGGAGAGTTGGGTGTAAGCAAGAGAGAGTAGGAAATGAAGAATTTATATTGATGGAGTAGTGAGGACGACTTAAGAATAGGGTAGTAAGAGGAACAACCTTGAGACAAAGAAAGACAGCATTGGGTCACCCGCAAGAGGCAGTGGGCATTGCCCTGGTACTGCCCACAAACAGGCTGTGTGACCTTGGAGACAAAAATCAATCTTGCTGAACTTCAGCTTCCTTATATGTAAAGCAGATTGGAACTAGTTGGTGTCTAAACTCCTTTTGCTTGAGAGAGAGAGACATTGGTGATTCTAATTCTGGACTTTCTCCAGCTATATTTAAACATATCCAGGTATTGAAGCAGCTTTGCTTGATGTTTTACAAAAGAAAAATCCGACCGAGGAAAAGAAAAGAATTGCTTTTTGTCTACGGTTTGAAGCTAGCAGCCTGCATAGAGTTTATTATGTGAAAATACCATTTGGGGAGGTTAATTAAAAATTCTGACATTCAGAGCAAGGGATTTGAGGCAGGAATGTACAAGCCCTGAACTCTGAGTAGAATTAGACAGGCATTTAAACGTTGAACCTTACTAAGTATATAGTTAGGCATTAGGAGGGGGATATTTGGAAGCCAATATTCCAAACCCAAGTGTCGGTTGGCTTTGTGCATTTTGTTTGAATTATTGCACATTTAATAGGATTTAGCTGCAGTGCCTCTGCTTAACAATCTGTTTCCTTGGCAATGCAATCCTCAAAGGAGCAAAGGCCATATGGAAAACACAGGTTATTTGGTAATTTAGTAAGTAAGGTGAAAGGGATAGAAATAAATTCAACTTACATCTTTTTGTCCCCCCTACACACAATAAGGGAAAAGGGAACCATTATTAAGTACATTTTATGTACTTAATAAATGGAAGGCACTATTGTTATTACCGGAAACAATTTTTATACTGTGCTTCATCTTATAACAGATGCCACCATATGTTATTCTCCTTTTTGTCCAAAAAATGCTCACCAGACAAATTGATTATTCTTCTAAGTAGTTCCATAACTTAGGAGTAATCATCCTTGGGTCTGTTCTTCCCCCTCATGGCCCCCTGCACTCCATCAGCAAGTTTGTTCATTCTGCCATAGATTCATACCCCAAATTCATCCTGCCCCCCCATTACCCCTGGGGCATGTGGTCCCAGCCTCATCACCTCCCACCTGGACCTGCACCTGTTTCCTAACTGATCTGCTCTTACGCTGCCTACTCTAGCCTCCTACACTCCCTTCTTCACTCAACCTCCAGAGTGGTCTTCTGAAAACACGAGTACCAATTGATCTCAAGGAGACAGAGAGCAGAAAGATGGTTACTAGAGGCTGAGAAGGGCAGGGGAGGGGGAGATAAAATGGGAATGGTTAATGGCTGCAAAAATATAGTCAGATATTAGATAGAATGAACAATATTTGATAGCACAACAAAGTGACTATAAACAGTAAGTTAGGGTATACTTTAAAATAACCAAAAGAGTGGAATCAGAATGTTCTTAACACAGAGAAATGTTAAAGAAATGCTTAAGGTGATGGATACCCCAAATACCTGCTTTGATTAATTCACATTGTATGCCTGTATCAAAACATCCCATGCACCCTATAAAGACATACAACTATTAGGTACCCATAATTAAAAATAAATACATATAATACATATTTACATATTTTAGAAAAGAAAGAAACAAAACACAAGTACCATCATGCCACTTCTTGGCTGAAAACCTTCTGGTGCCTTCCAGATGTGCCTGTTATAAAGTGCAACCTTTGTTCTTGAGTGACAAAACTGGCACATTCTGGAAGCTTCTCACCCTGAGGCCGCACAGCTCCCTTCAGTCTGACCTCCCTTGTCTTCCTGAAACGTGTCAAGCTCACCCCCACTGTAGTGCTCGTGCACTAGCTGTACCCTCCCCGCAAGGGTCTTCCCCCTGGTCTTCGTGTGGCTGGCACAAGTTTGGTCATCATCTCTCAGTACACCTGTCCTTTCCCGGGAGAGTCTTACCCTGATGTCACTCTCTATGACACACCCGTATTTGCTCCACTTCCATATCTGATATTTTTGTGTGCTTATTTACTTGTTTTTTTCTATCTCTTGCACTAGAACATAAGCCCTGTGAGTGTGGGGACCTTTTATTATATCTTATTATCTGTTAGGAACTCAGTAATATATCCTGAATAGATGAATGAATTAATTTCATTGAAAACTGGATGGCCAAGGTCATTTTACCACAAAGAAGTAGGTCAGTATAGTGATGAAATCATAGCAACAATTAGGAAAAAAGAAAAAATATTCCCAAGCACTACTATTTTTATTTTTATTATTTTTAACATTGATAATTTGCTTTACCATGGGCCAATTTTATAAACATTTATGCATCTTTAACACATTGACTGCCATAGTAAGAAAAAAATAATTTCCCTGGGGCCATGGGTGTTTTATTATGAAAGTAGAATAAAAATTTTGAAAACATATCAATTCTTTCTATTTTAATGAAAAATTTGTTATTTTTTATTGTTTTTTGCATGTGAGTTATATGCAACTCACACAGTGCTAGAATCAGTTTTTTATACTGCACGCCACTTGAGTTGTATGTGACTCACGACATACCTATTGAATTTATTTTGGAGAACTGAGTCTTGATATGCTTCACAAGGCCTCAACCTCAAAATTAGTGTGAGTTAAATACAACTCACATGGCAGTTAATGTGTTAATTATGTTTTAGAATTTTTTTCTTTTAAAAAATGCCTAATTAGCCTGTTAGAGCCTGGGCGGTAGAACTCTGCTACCCACTCCGACCTCCCTCCTCATTCCCCAATCCCTACCCCACTCATCTGTGGAAAACTTGTCTTCCATGAAACGTAGGGATGGGGGGTTGGGGGCTGGGGGCTCACACAGCAGCAGGTGAGCAGCAGGCAAGGTAGCCAATTACAGCCACTCCCCATCACTGGCATCAATGCCTAAGCTCCGCCTCCCCCCCCCCATGGAAAAAGTGACTTCCATGAAACTGGTCCCTGGTGCCAAAAAGGTTGGGGACCACTGTTCTAGGCCATACTAAGTTCAGAAGACCCCTATGAGTGACATGAAAAAACAACAACAAACCACTAAGCACATGACAGAATGGAAATTGACTGCCAGAGAACTCTGTCCTTTCCTGTCAACACTTGAGGCAATCTGACAAAATTCATTAATTTCAGCTTCCAGTTAATAACACATCAAGAGATAAGCTAACTAATGAACTTTTTCACTTGGAGCACAAGACTATTTATGTTTGCAGAGCATGCAACACTGTTAAATTGACGCTGATGCTCAGCTAATGGGGGGAAAATAAAGTTGTGCTTCTTGGACTAAACCCATCAAATAAATTCTCTTGGCTCTAAGTACTCAGACCTCAGGGAGAGCTAGAAGTAAACAATTAGATTATCTTGATCTACTCATATTTTGCAGTTAATTGTTCTCATATAAAATTTCCTTTCTCTTCCTCCGTAGCTGATCTTGGATGAGCTAATGAGAAATGGACCATGCTGTCTGTTATTTATTTCTTGGATTATCCTCTATTACTCTAAAGTTTGATCTATAAAAGTCAAATCATTAAGGGGCAAACATATTTAAAAAACAATAAACACTCAGATTATAGAATTCTCTTTACAGTCTTAAAGTCCAAAGGAAAGAGCTCATACCCTTCCCACTGGCACCTTTACAAAAATGATTCTCCAAGGACGATAAAAATGAATGGTATCAGCCTCAATTTTTGAGAACCTGCTAGCTAGAATAATGGAGATTAGATCAATATAACGATGCTCTAGCAATAATGGTATAGAATCGTAATTACTATCACCATTACTGAGGGCTTATTCTAAAGCAGAGATAGGCAGATTATGGCCCAAGCCCTATTTTTGTTAATAAAGCCTCATTAGAATGCAGCCACGTTTGTTCACTGACGTGCTGTCTGTAGCTGCTTTTGCTCCACGTTGACAGCATTGAGTAGTTGCCACAGAGACCAATGACCTGCAAAGCCAAAAATATTTAGTATTTGGCCCTTTACAGGAAAAGTTTGCCAAAGCCTGGCCTAAATGCTCTTCCAAAGCCTCACAAAGACTATGAGGTTTATATTGGGCACAGTGGCTCCCACCTGTTATCCCAGCTACTCAGGAGGCTAAGGTGGGAAGATTGCTGGAGCCCAGGAGTTTGAGACCAGCCTGGACAACACAGTGAGACCCCATCTCTAACCACCCCCCCCCCAAAAAAAATCCATGAGGTTGTTTGACGCTATTTGCACTCCCGTGTATAGATTGATGTAACCGAGACCCAGAAAGGATTAAGGAACTTCTCCAAGTGAAGCTGGGGCTCAGTCCACTTCTCTCTTTTAATTACACAACTTCCATTCTTAGTGAATCTTCAGTGCTGCCTTCCTAATGCCTGTAATACTATTGTCCTTCCTTACCACGAAGTTTCTCTAAAATGCTACAAAATCTGCTGCCCAGGAAAGAAAAGTAGCTTTGGGGACTAGGATAGGAGCCCCTAGGGGTGGGTTGAGAGAGTGGGTATAAAAAACTTTGAGGAAGGTCCTTCCGTATCATGTATTATATACATACCAGCCAGCAGTCAAAGATGTCACCCACGAAATTAAAACTTTCTTTCAAAATTTGATTTTTCCTTCCTCCTCCTAACCTCTGATGATCTTTAATAATTCGGGGAAAAATTCAAGGATTTCCCTATGCTTTCCATGCTATGAAACACATGCTATGAAACAATATAGCCTAAACAACACCAAAAAAGGAAAACAGCTTGCTAATATAGGACATGTTCATTCAGAAGTTACAGGGACAAGAAACAAAGAGAATCGAGTGTGCTAGGATTACAGGCGTGAGCCGCCACCCCTGACCTCGTTTCCCCTCCCATTTTAGCCGTGCCCCTGCCCGTTGGGCTTGTTGAATGCGTTTGGCTTCTCTGATCTGACCCCTGGGGTCTCTTCAAGGGCTGGCTCTGGCACATGCTCCTTCCTCTACTTCCCCTCCACCCACAGGGCCGAAGATGCCTTGTGCGTCCTCACCCTCTCAGCCCTCACCCCTTGCTGGGGCGCCCCTGGCTCCTGAGCATCTGGACTGTCTCTTTCCCAGAGGCAATGCCCCGACAAAAGCTCTGGTTCTCGCTCTGCCTCGGTTTGGCAAGTTCCCGTTCCTGTTCCTGGTGATATGAGCATATTTCATTGGAGGATTTGAAAATCTCCATTTATGTGGGATCCAGACATTGAAGGAAAACTGAAAATCACTGCTGTCTGCAAAGCCCCAGAGTGTGTGTGTCTCATCCATAAATGAGAAAAGGTAGTGGAGAAAAGTTAAAAAAAAAAAAAACCATAAAAGAAAAACCCTCATATTTTGGAGTTAGACAATTCTGGTTCCATGTGGATGTGGCCAAAGTTGTTTAATCCTCTAGTACTGTGGTCCCCAAACCCCAGGCCACATATGAGTCTGTGGCCTGTTAGGAAACTGGGCTGCCCAGCAGGAGGTGAGTAGCGGTGGCTTGATCCGTATTTACAGCAGCTCCCCATCCCTGGCACCACCGAGTAAGCTCCGCCTCCTGTCAGATTGGGGCGTGAACCCTACTGCAAACTGCGCCATGAAAGGGATCTAGGTTGCTGCTCCTTATGAGAATCTAACGCCTGATGCTCTGAGGTGGAGCTGAGGCGGTGATGCTAGCGCTGGGGAGTGGCTGCAAATACAGATTATCATTAGCAGAGAGGTTTGACGGCACCATAAATGCAATGCGCTTGAATCATCCTGAAACCATCCACCCACCTCCTGGTCCATGGAAAAACTGTCTTCCATGAAACCAGCCCCTGGT
The DNA here is from genome assembly GCA_963575035.1 of Avahi laniger. Classification (NCBI taxonomy): domain Eukaryota; kingdom Metazoa; phylum Chordata; class Mammalia; order Primates; family Indriidae; genus Avahi; species Avahi laniger. The sequence continues at coordinate 31,497 of CAUYSK010011313.1, read as the reverse complement.
GCCAAAAAGGTTAGGGACTGCTGCTCTAAGCCTCCACGTCCTTCTTTGTCAAAGAAACATTATTGGGAACAGAAGAGACAATAAGAGAGAGGCCTCTGGACTCCATAGTAAGATCATAGGACTATCCTGGTGAATCTCTGCAGAGATCCCCGCCCACCAGATTTGTGTCTCTAGAACTCTGTACACACATGGTGGCCCCTCCAGAACTCTTCATTTTGATCAGTCTCGCTTATATTCATCCGCTGTTCTCTCCTTTCCCGCTCTGTGTGGTCCCTGAGCAAGCAGCATGGTCCTCACCCGGAGCACGTAAGGAATGCAAAACCTCGGCCTCTTCCCTGGACCCAGTGACTCAGAAACTGCATTTTAACAAGGTCCCCAGTGATTCATGTGCCTGCAGACGTTTGAGAAGCACTGCTCTATTTCACTCTTCCCCCGTAATTGCCATCTGTCATTCTTGTCCTGTGATACGTGGTATCTGATGTATTAGGTTCCTATTGGGCTGTAACAAATTACCATACACCTAGTGGCTTAAAATAACCCAAATTTATTCTCTTGAACTTCTGGAGGCCAGAAGTCTGAAATCGGCAACCCAAAGTGTTGGCAGGCTCCCGGGTGGGTTCTGTTCCCTTGCCTTTTTCAGCTTCTAGAGCTACATTCCGTGGCTCATGGTTCCTTCCTCAATCTTCAAAGCCAGCAATGTGGCGTCTTGCTTCCGTCCGCACCTTGCCTGGTGTCTCTCCTTCCTCCATCTATTACAAGGACACTTGTGAGTACATGCAGGGCCCACCTGCATAATCCAGCATCATCTTCCTATCTGAAGATCTGTAACTTAATCACATCTGCAATGTTCCTTTTAAGATAACATTCACAGGTTCCAGGGGGTGGGATGTGAGTGTCTGGGGGGCCATTATACAGCCTACCATACCTTGGGTCTTTACCATAACTTTGGCATCTAGTAGGTCTTTAATAAAAGCTGAGTGCAATTTCTAATCATCTAGTGGACGTCACAATTAATATACAACCACCTGGAGATACCTTCATGGAGAAAGGCAAATAAATAAATTGACTATCATCTATCATCATCCAGTATTAATGAATGTGTCCCTTAGGTTCATATGTTTCCAATGGAAGGGATTAATTAACCTTGAAGGCTCCACAAAAGAAGTGAGCTGAGTCCTGAAAAAGTGATTAGAAATTTGGCAGGTGACCGAGACAGGAAGCGATGCTCTAAGCGGTGGAAACAGCATTTGAAAAAGCATGAAAGAAGACATGAAACACCAGTGCCCACTCAGGGAGCTGTAAGTATCAGGGAAAACTGAGTGTAATTATGAAGCCAGGAAGATCAGAAAGTGAAGCAAAAGAAGTCAGCAAACAACTTTTGTTACATATTCAAAAATAATTTTGATGTCAGGTTAAACTTTAGATGGCATTATTATATTTTTCACACCATTCCTTTTATTTTATTGTGGTAAGAACACTGAACATGATTTCAACCCTCTTAAAAGTTTAAGTGTACAATACGGTATTATTGACTATTGGTACAATGCCTTATTGCAGACCTCTAGAAGTTACTCCAGAAACTTTATGCATGTTAATTAGTCACTTTTCATTCCTCCTTCTCTCCAGCCCCTGGCAACCACTCTTCCACTCTCTGATTCTATGAATTTGACTATTTTAGATACCACATATAAGTGGGATCATGCAGTATTTGTTTTTCTGTGACTGTGCTATTTCACTTAACATAATGTTCTCAATGTTCATCCATGTTGTTGCATATTGTAGAATTTCCTTCTATTTTAAGGCTGAAGAGTATTCTGTCATATGTATGCATCACATTCTCTTTATCCATTCACCTGTCGATGGACATTTAGGTTGTTGCCACATCTCAGCTATTGCCAATAGTGCCAAAATGAACATGGAAGTGCTTAATATCTCTTCAAGATCCTGATTCCAATTTTTTTTTTGATAAATAGCCAGAAGTAGAATTGCTGGATCACATGGTGGTTCTATTTTTCAATTTTTTATTTTTTTAGAGATAGGATCCTGCTCTTGCTCAGGCTGGTCTCGAACTTCTGAGCTCAAGTGATCCTCCCGCTTCAGTCTCCCAGAGTGCTAGCATTACAGGTGTGAGCCACCGCGCCCGACCTTCTGTTTTTAAATTTTTGAGGGAACTCCATACTGTTTTCCATCGTGGCTGCACCATTTTGAACTTCTACCAACAGTGTTCAAGCCTTCCAATTTCTCCACATCCTTATCAACACTTGTTATTTTTTGTAGTTAACGTTTTTAAAGCCCTTACTATGTGGCTGCCATTGTGCTAAGTGGATGTGTAATGTGCTACCAAATTCAAATGGTGGAGAAATAGCACCTGAGAGATGGCATAATTCAATGACGCATGCAATGCCTCAGGCACTGGAGGCTTTGCTCATTCTCATCCCTGATTCTGCTAACCAATTCCAGTCTTAGTTTATGCAGCTGTCTGCAGAGATTAATGACTTGCTGGACAGTTAACATCTGTCCCTCCCAATACTTATATTAGGATCGAAAGTGCTAAAGCGTTTTGTAAACTGTACAGATGTCAGTTCTTTACTTGTTTACCATTCTTGATAGGCCTCCTTTGCAAAGAGGTTGAAAAAATGCAAAGTCCTCAGCTTTGTTCTTTCATCAGAGAAGGCAAATATGAAAGTCACAATGTTCCTTGCTTCAGAGAAAAGGACCTGACACAACGGGGCATTGTGCCAAAAAAAAAAAAAACCCCACACACAAAAACTTGCTCCTTTCCAGCAAAGCCAACCCAGCTGTTTGGTCACCTAACTGGCATGTACCTTCAAGCAGGGGTTTGTCCCTTCCAGGGGCACTTACTTGGCATGTCAGGGCCAGGACCACCACCCACCCAGGAGAGACAGGAATGTTTGATGGAAAGTGCTCTTGGCTGGAAAAGTTTGAGTCTCCATTTACGCAATGTCTTCCTGCTTTTAGCTTTCCCGGCAAGCCCTTTGCTCATTAAAACTTAAGGACAAAGGGGCAGAAGATTTATGTGGCCGTTGGCTATGGAGGAAGAAACCCAGAGTCCGATACCAGAAGGACGATCTCTGCAGAATGGGTCCCAGGGAACACACGCCAGAAAACCTGCCTACAGAGTCAGCCAAGATCGGCATGCACAGGACACACCAGGCAATCTAGATTATTCTCCAGTCATGTGCCTACGTATACTACCCTCCTCACCACCAACCTTTGTTCACATTGTCCCTTCCCCAGCAATGCCCGCTCCATGTGACCATCTCATCAAATCCGGGCAATCTTTCAGTGCTGCCTGCTCTATAAACTCCCATTATACCAACCTGTGGCCATTCTCTCTTTTCCCTTCCCCCTGCCCTCCTCCACTCTCCTTTTGGTCCCGTGGCACTTTTGTGGTACTTGTTCAGGTCAATAGGCATGGAAGTTCCGAGACTACAACACACTAAATTCCTTGCAATGCATGCCTGTATAGAGGAAAGAGCACAGATTCAAATCCTGCTCTGCCCCTCCCAAGCTGTGTGAGAAAACTTCTTTATTACCATATCCTCGGGATCCTGGAGTTAGGAAACTGGGATCCGGGGTTTTAATCCTATCACATGGCATCTATGTGATTTCAGACAAGTCACTAACCTCGCTAAGCCTCAGCATCTACCTCTGTAAGCTGCGAAAACAATAGTATCTTCTTCCCAAAGCAGGTGTGAGGATCAGTGAGTTAACGGGATGGGTGCTCTGAACATCGTCGCGGGCATCGGGGGCATAGTTTCCTCCTCTCAGGCCTGTTGTGAGGTTTGAAGGAAAGGCTGCATGTGAGGTCCCTAGGACTGTCCATGTCAGTGTGACAGTGGCTCAATACAGGTGATCCCTGTCCTCGACTTAGGGAAAAGGGCAACACTCAATCCTTCTTGCCCATCCTTGGGTACTGTCTCTGTGCCTAAGGACATGCTTTGCACAAAGGAGATTCTGGTTAGTATCGGTGAAGATCAGAATGCCCCTTCAGAAGCAGGTAAACCAACGTTGCAGAGGGCAGAGGGGCCCAGGCCAGATCAAGTCTGAGGTGGGTCCCAGGAGCAGAGAAGATGCCACAGGAAGTCAATTTGCAGCTGGTGGGGAGTGTTCAGGGGGTGTGGGAGCGGGGCACTGTAGTCAGGCTTTGGCAAGACTCATCTCACACCTCCCTGAATTCATTCATTCATTCATTCATTCATTCATTCATTCAGTAGCAAATTTTATCTTCAACACTTCCCTCTAAAACAGCAACCTGGCCAGACTCAAAGGTCTTGACTCCAGCCTTCCAAAACACCAGAGTCACAGGAACTGGCCACTCTCTCCAGATGGCCTGCAGGGCAGCGAGCGGGGCCAGAGCTGACATGGAAGTTCCTCTGTGCACAAGGTGCCGGAGCCTGTGGTCATATGGAAAACACTGGGCTCAGGGCCAAGTTCCTGCACCACAGACTCAGTCCTTCTCATTCTTGCTGCGTGCCCTTGGGTGAGTCACGTCACCACTCAGGATGGGTGATGGCATGTGTGTGTGCAAGTACTTATATAAACGTGACGCTGCTATGAACCAAGTCCCCACGCCCTGCTGAGGGCCTGGCATTCGTCATCTCCTTCAGTCTTTGCAAAGACTCTGTGTGCTCGAGCCGGGATTTGAACCAGAGTCGGTCTGACTCCAGAGGCCACGGTGCTCATCTCTGAGTGTTTCTCAAAAGCCAGTCCACTTGTGCACCCTCTCTGCAAATTTCGCCATACCTATGTTCCACTTCTCTTATTTTCGAACTTAAATACAATGACTTTAAAAAGAAAATATATTTCACTACCATGAAAGGAAAACCAATATCACTTGCCATAAAGAAGAGAAAAACTGAAAATGAGAAGCAAAACATTATAAAATTCTAGTCAGATATAATATTGGTGCCTACTTAGGATGAGTCCAGGACTCATCAGAAAATAGATGACACCCTCAAATAGGGAAACGGAGGAGAGTTTAATGGAGAGACTCTTAACAAAGGGGTGGACAGGGTTAAGGGGGACTAAGAAGGGGTTGGCGATACTAGGCCAGGTTTGCCACACTTTTCAAATAAAGATAGAAGATATCCAGTTAAATCTGAATTTCAGAAAATATCAAATAATTGTTAGTATAATTATATCCCATGCATATAAAGATGAGGTACCTATTTATACTAAAAAATAATTTGTCATTTATCTGAAATTCAAATTTAACTGCATGTTCTGTATTTTTCTGGCAACACTACCCTAGACGTGAAGGAGTAGGAGAGGGAGTGTCTACTGGAACACATGGGAACGTGTCTGCAGGGAAAGGGTGGCCTGGGGGGAGTCACAGTCTCCTCTGCAGGAACAAAACCACACGGAGCAGAGAACGAGATGGGGAATTGAAGATGCAAAACTCTCTCTCCTCCTTCAGTATTTTTATTGCCTGCTGGAATTTCTGATTATTAGAACAATCCAGAAACCAGAGGGCAAGTAAGCCTGTTGACCCTGTCCGATGGTTTCCATGGAGACCAGCTTCCAGGGCACAGAGCTAGGCGTGGAAAAAGGAAGATAGTGGACCCGGAGGGCAAATAGAAGACACCTAGTGCATCTCCTGAGGATTCAAGCCTAAAATCTAATCTCTTACTCTTGAAGACTAGATTAGCAAGTGTCAGAGAGGTGTCAGATATTTGCTAGCACCCAACCTGATAATTTCTCCTTCACTTGGTGAGAAGGTATGGAAAATAATTTTTTAAAATGGAAAAAGAACTTTCTCATGATGTGACCAGTGTTATTTAATGTCATGGCCATGTGCCACCTAAAATTATCATGCGCACTACACATTGTAGGTGTCCCACTCTTCGGGAAACCCTGCTGTAAGGGGAACTAGGGCCAGGAGAGTGAGGCGCTCACCTCAGATGCAAACTTTAAGGGACATCAAACCTCAATATTTAAGATAAATAATAGCCTGATGCCTCATTTCTAAATATCAAAACTGATGCAAAAAAAAAAATCAATGATGACTGAATTATCAATATTTGCAATCAAGACAGGATCCACCCCTGCATTTGCACAGCTCAGCCTCACTTCCCCGGCCTAACCAGGGTTCTGTTACTGTAGGTAGCGTCTGGCACGTGGTGGGTTTGTTAGCAATAAACTTTTCACATCTGGTGGGTATTCTTTAATTCCCAAAACATTATTAGCATCTATTTCCCTTGTCTGAAGTTCCCAACAATCCCCGAGGGCACTAGAAAAAGGAAAGGCATTCCTGTTTTGCAGTCCTAGTGTGGCGGTTTTAAATCAGAGAGAGCTGGGTTCAAACCCTGTATCTGCCTCTTAGAAGTATGTGACCTGAGGCAATTTGCAAATCTACCTTCTCTGAGCCTCTGGGCCTCCATCTGTCCCACTGCCTCCCGCAAGTTCCCACCACTGCAGAGCCAACTCTGCACCCACTGAGAGGTCTCGTAGAACTTGGGAGGAGAAAGTCTCTTTCCGATGCTTCATTTCCTACTGAACTCATTCACTCTCATTCACTATGGTTGACTTACTTCCTTTCTTGTCCACGAAAGAAGCCAAGGGGAGACATGCTGCCAGCCAAAATGATACCTTTCCAACACATATGCACAGAAGCAAAGAAAAGCGAGGGAAAAGAGGCAAATTTTCAGAGACAAGCAAAGACACAACACTGCACTCCCCCAGGGAGACTGAAAACATGGCAGTCGGGGGTTCCTGACGGTTTCCTGCTCTGCTCCCCCATTCTCCCTCAGCTTCCTTGCAGACAGCACCTCGCTTTTTCTTTAAGCTCATTGTCTAAGATTTTCTTTTACTTTTAACCAAAGACAATAATGAAAAGGCAAAAGCCATGTTGATAGTCAATCTAATTAATTCACTTTATAGCTCTTCTTGAAGTTCTCCTTACTTCTCCTCCTATTTGAAATGAATTTCCCCTTTCCTATCCGAGAGGTGAAATTGAATCGTGTAATTCACAAAGCATGCCAAATAAATACCCATGACCGCTTCATCTGCTTGTTCAAAAACAAGTACCCACTCCTGGATACTTACAGATTTGCTTGCACAGACTCTGAAGCATATATGCTTTGCACTGCTCTGCGCTGAGTTTGAATAGAAGGAACAAAATACACCAACATATATTTTTTAACTCTTGGAAGAAGCGTGATTTCTGTGACCATGAACTTATTGTGGGTTCCATTATTCTGAGAAGTGCTAGTCTTTGGAAAAGATGAACTGGGAGATTTAGCGTCATACATACGATGTGAATTCCAGTTCTGTCACTTATATGCTGTGTGGTTTTGGGCAAGAAGCTTAGCCTCTCTGGTTCTTAGACTTAAAACTTATAAAGTTGGGATAATATCTTATTGGCAGGATTTCTGTAAGGATCAAATAAGATGGATTCATTCCTCCTCGCTATATACTAACTCTAATACACAGGGTGCAAGAAATATCACATTTGTTTCTCTGAATAAAATTTAACCTACTTACAGCCTTCTGTGTCTCAGCTATAAACAAATAAGTAAATACAGGAAGGAAAAACCGATGCTGATCCCCTATCCCACCGGGATGGCAGAAAATGCAATAATGGGCTTCTCTAAAACTTGTGAAGGTCTTCCAAAGGCCTCTTTCCCTGAAAAGTAGCCTTGGCTTCTAAAAGCCGATTTGAAGACAGTTCTCTGGGAAATGAAAAGCATGGGTAAAAGGGTCCTCTGGAAACTCCTTTGGGACCTGGGTGACAGCTGGTGTGGTGAAAATAATAAGGGTTTTGAAACCATCTAACCTGGGTGGGTTGAACACTCTCAAGCAGTGTGTGATCACTCCTACCTCCTAGCTTCTTGTAGCTAGGAGTAAATTTAAGATAAAAGGACTTTCTAGTTAACATGATATTGTGTTAATTCATTAGATGATGTATATACAAACATCAAAAACCACACAGCTATTCGACTACTTAAAAATTACATCTTGCTTCCCCCATCAACAGAGCTGGAAAGGAAGAACAACGCTGAATTTTTTTTTCCTTAAAACATAATCATTTAAAAATGTTTAATTATATGTATGTTAATTGTAAAAAAAATTATAAAATACAGAAATGCAAAAAGAATAAATTTTCAAGACACCCATCAAAACATCAACCAGAGATAATCACCATTAAGATGTTGATTTTTCCAAATCTTAACACTCAGTACTTACGTATGCATGTGGGCATCTCAAAGATATTATTGAAATGCTTTCTTAATCTGCTTAAAATCATCTTCCACTGATAATATTTTCAAAGTTCCTATGATTTTCAATTTTACAGATATAAAAGAATAAATCTCTTATCTTGACTCTTGCTATAAGCTTAGATCCCAAGGTTTAGAGTATTTAATTAATGAAAACACTTGGAGCTAAAATATTTGCACACATCTTTAATTATTTCCTGAGAATATCTTTCTATAAAGGGAATTGCTGAGTTAAAAATTTCATCTTTTTAAGGCTTTTGTTTCATATGCCCAAATCACCCTCTCATGTGTTTGCATCACTTTATATTAAATACCTGCAAAAACGCTCCATGCAGCTCCTTTCGCCTACAGGTGCAACCGCAGTGGACCGTAACTATCAAAAGAAGGAAAGTCAGCATTTAAATTCTCATTTCTTTAAGCTTATTTTTTCAGATGCTTCTTGTTCACCTACTGGAACATTCTTAAATCACTGCCCTGTCTTGATTGTCCCGTCTTGGGCCTTTTCCGTGAATGGAGATGGTCTTCTCAACTGAGCTGTGTCTATCTGAAAATGAGTTTCACTTCTGAGCATATGCCCTTCCATGAAATCCCAACTTAATACCCAGATGCCCAAAAATACAGATGGAAAAAAATTCTCAGATTATGCAGCCCATCTGTTCCAATATTCTTCTTATAGGAATCATTTTTACATAATTAGAGAAAAGCTGGTAAAGTAAATTTACCTGGAACCCTATGATATTTTATTAAAAATAATAAAATCGTCTTCATCCCCATGCGCTGCCTCAAGAAGCTCTAGCGTGTTAACTGAGGCCAGTGAGAGCAGCTGCTTGGGGGCCTTGGTTAATTCCCTTTGTGTTTTATTTCCAGGGCAAGGATGACAGAAAGCACGGTTGTCCTTGAATATTCCCCCAGAGCTTTGCTCTGTAGAACATTTGCTATTCTTATAAATGCCTTGGTCTTTCTTGGTTTAATACCCATGTGTTCTTTCTTTATAGCAGAGGCTTCGAAATACCTTTTCTTGGTCCCCTTGCTCCCACCAAGTAGAATTCTTTTCTGCTCTAGTCTAAAAATTGCCTTCTGGCTCCTATTAACTCAGTGCCCCAATCCATTCATGTTCTGGAGCTGAAGACGTAATGTAAATTCTGTTTCCTTCCCTCTTTCCCACCTCTTCCCTCTCCTTTAAGCATATACATTCGATGCCTATTCTTATTCATTAAGAAATGTGTAAGACCTAACTTCTGCCTTCTAGGATGAGATACAGTAACAGGCACGCAGAGACAAGACTGCTCTGTCCTCATGCACTCAGCGCTTCTCATTTCCCTGTATTTGAAACTTTAAAACTTTTCTTCTTTGGACCACTTCAATAATCTTTTAGGATACTTTTAGTGAAATGTGACCCACCTACCAACACTCCTTGGCTGCTTTAATTGTGACATACTAACAAGACAAAAAAAAAAAAAAAAGAAAAGAATTTAGCGGACTTCAGCCACCCTTTTTGGCTGTCTGGCATCTGAACCTCCTGCCTATGCCTGGGGAATGTCCCACCTTGAGCTCCAGAGGTAGACAGAACTCCCATCCCTCTCCAGAACTGATGACACGCGTTGGTTGCTTTGCCAGCCTCCCTCCCTGATAGGATACAGCCTCAGGGTTCAAGTTCTGCTGTAGATTCACACCCAACCTCAGTGCCAAGATTTTAGTGGCAATGGGGCAATAGAGCAGCAATGGTACCTGGTGTTTGGTGGTGGTGGCAGTGGCACAAACTAAAATGTCCTCTATTACCAGAAATGGTGACCGCAGTGTCCTTACCAAACAGCTGTGATTTTAGCTGGGGTCCTGGCCGTTTCTCAACCTCAGGGAGCACAGGTGCAGACTTCCCGGGGATTCTGCAAGCTACCCAACATCCTTTCAATTGATTCCTTAATATGTTAAACCAGCCAGCTTCAAGTAAGAACCTCGACTGATAAACAAAACTAATACAAAAACATGCACTTATTGCATGGGAAGACCAAATGACTTCATAGCTGCAGGACTGATTTTTTTGTAGCAGCTGGAAGATAGAAAAGCAGGGGGAGCCTAGTTATCACAGGCTATCATGGGCAGCTTGGATTCAAAACAACCTGCTTCTTGGTAGTCAGTACCATATTTGTGTTGCAAACCTTGATTTCATTTGACCAAACACCACCATGCATTGAGTTATTACTTTTGACTTGTATTGCTTCTTACTGCTTTAGAAATGTAATAGGTAAGCATGTTTTGCTTTTTAGAGTTATTTGTAAGAGCCATAAGCATGAGGATATTACAATTGGCTTGCATCCATATACACAGTATGATGATAATAACAAGGTAAGTCAACGTGCTACAGCAAGCGTCGTCCCTCCCCAACCCATATCCCCTTCACTCACCGCTGCAGTCCCTCAGGCTGCTCACAGGACATGGCTGCTGCTCTCCTCCTGAGAGCTTTTGCCTGGTTGGCCTGACAGCAGAGCAAGCGAGAAGTTCTGGAAAGTTAATGCTCTTGAAAACAGCCCTCAATACGTGATAGAAGCAGAATTACAGGTACATAAATATCCCAGCTTCATCAGTGGCCATTCGGTATAACTGAAAAACACGTTCTACACTGTTTTCTGGAATTTCCCAGTGAGGATAAGCTTCAGGTGCTCACTGTTTGAAAAGGAACACTTTTCCTGCTTCTTTTCTTTCCCTAACTTCCCTACTCCACTACCAGGGCTTTCTGCAATCCTCTCCCAAATAAACTGCTTGGCCTCGAATTCTAGTTGCAGGATCTGCTTTCAAGGAAACCTAAACTAAGACACCTGTACATCAGGGAACATTGCACCTTCACTGGTAAAGTGAATCTTTACCTACTGCATTTCAGGTGTGGTCGGGATTGGCAGGGATTGCCTACATTTGCTCATATACCTCCCATACAAGTAGATTAATTTCCCAACTTAATAAACTAAAGGGAACAGGAAGCTATTGGAAGAGAAATTGCTACCCAGAAAAGGGGCAGGTGTGGCATGTTTTGGTACAATTCCTCTGGGCCCCAGATCCCCCATCAGGAGCACAGGTGCGGATGATACTGTCTGCACAGGGTGGGGTTTCGCTTTGCTGCAGCTCTTGTATCCTCAGGCTTGTATCACCATTCTAGGAGAATGTTCCCTAACAATCTAAATGCTGCTATTAAAGCAAATGTTGCAAACACCTGGCTGCCCTTGTTCCTTAGTGAAACTCAGCAGCATCATCACCAGGAGGGGAGGACAGAGTCAGCGTCCAGAAATCCCTAAACAGCATCTCCTTCTCTACCTCTCCAGAATCACAGAAATCCCTCTTTCCCTAGAAGTGTACCCCAGTTTGAGAGACCCTGTTGAGTAAAGAAGCAATAGCATCATGCAAGGGCAGTGCAAGGCACTGAATGGTTATATTCCCTTCCCCATCCAAATTCAAATGTTGAAATCTTCAACCCTAAGGTGATGGTATTAGTCAAGGCCCAAGGTGGGGCCTTTGGGAGATGATTGGGTCATGAGAGATTAGTGTTCTTATAAGAGAGATCCAAGAGAGGCCTCTCACCTTTCCATCATATGAGGACACAGTCAGAAGGCACCACTCTAGGAACCAGGAAACAGATCCTTACTAGACATCAAAATTGACGGCACCTTGACCTTGGACTTCCAGCCTCCACAACTGTGAGAAATACATTTCTGTTATTTATAAGCCATTCAGTTTATGCTATTTTGCTACAGCAGCTGAATGGACTAAGCAGCCTGAGTGATTCACAGCGGCTGGAGAAGGGCATTAGCACCAGTGTGCTGGTGTATGTATTGAAGGCTTCAAGCTTTGGTACTTGGATGCACAGGTGCTTTTTGTTCCTCCATCACAGCTTATCCTGGTCAAGACATCACCCCCTCCACCATATCCTGCTGCCTGCCTCACTGTGGGCACCATTGAATTAAATCCTTAAAATAAAAACCCAACTTTGCTCATGATAACCAACTAGATAAACAGCCACATGCAATGCCAAAACTCAAAATCAATATCTGAGAGGCTGTCTTTATTCCGAAAGGCAGGGGTATATTAAATTAAAGTGCGTCCTTTGATATTTCCCTCCACAAAATATGAACAGTCTTTAAAACAAAATTGTCCAGAATGATTTAGTAGCCTTCTAATATCAGCTTCAAATTTATTCATGTCTCTGCAGTGAGATGTGCACGAAACAGGCTTTTGAACTCATCAAAAGGACAAACAGTATTCCAGGTTAGGAACATTCCCCTGGTGTGTGTTGTCACGTCAATAGCTATCATTTCCGATCAATGTTGTTTCTGCAGAGAGAGCCCTTTGCCAGGCCACTGCCAATATAGAAGACTAATGTGACCTCAGCCCCTGGGCTGGAAAGTTCCCTGAGCATCAGTTAGTTCAAGGACCTTATTTTACCAACCAGAACAAGGACATTTCCAAAGTCACACAGGCAGCAAGTCAAAACCACAAGCACCCCTCTCTCCCAGGATCTAAGTCTCCATGGCTTGCAGCATGGTTTTTCGACTTTGGCAATATTGACATTTGGGGCTGGATAATTCTTTGCTGTGGAGGCTGTCCTGTGCACTGTAGGATGTTTAGCAGCTCCCCCGGCCTCTCCTCGTTACATGCTTGTAGCACCAATTGTGACATCCAAAAATGTCCCCAAGGGGCAAAATCACCCCTGATTGAGAAGCACTAACTTAAAGCAAAGATTGCAAATCGAAGCCATGTGGGCTAAATTTGGCTCTCAGACATGTTTTATGCGTCTTATGTAATATTTGTCAGAATTTTATAAAATTGGTATATTTCACATAAAAAAAAATCCAGACTTTTGGCTTCTTGGGAACATTGGGAAGGCCTGGCAACCCTGAGTCCACATCCTCACACGACAGTGATGGACCACGTGGAGTTGATGTCACCCCCTTAGAAAGCCATCTGCACTCCTGGGTGCCACAGTCCTCAGCTCTCTCTACTGTGCCCCACACCAGGCCCACTTCAATTGTTTCATGATCTTCTCGGGCCCGAATTTAGATGTCTTCTCAAAACTGTTTGTGGGTTTCTTTTCTCTTAAATAAGTCTCTCAGTTCCTTGAGGGCAGGGTGACAGCATTTTCTTTTTTTTGTTTCTTAGTACCTAACCCTGAGCAGACAGTCAGAAATACTTATCCACTGATTTATCTACAGGAGCTTTTCTCAAAAGATATCCTGCCAAATGCTGGTCTTATGACCTTCAAGGGAAAAGGGCTAGAAGCCAAGTAAGTTTGGATGAAGCTGTATTCTGCATCCCCTTTTGAAGATTTGAGAATTGTGTTAACACAAGACTATAAATCTGCATTAAAGAAAGCTATTTGACTGTACTTTTTCAGAGTATCCCAGGCTAATTTGATCATAGAACCCCCTTTTACTCTAATATCAATCAACATCCTAGGAAGCCACTCTTCCAGTGAATAGGCTTTAGAAAATGTTGGACTCGAACTCAAAACTTTTCAAATTAAACACAGTTGTTGAAATATTAAGCAATATGATGAAGGAAGTTGCAAAGTACTAACAAGTAAAGAGGATATTTTCCCCCCAAGCATAGACATTTATTTGGATTACCTCTTTTAAATTCCCCCACAAATTTGTGAAGACGGTGTGATTGATAACTACATCTTACAGATTAGAAAGTGAAACAACAGAAAACTTAAGGAACTTGGCCATGGTTACACGGCTAGGAAGAGGTCAAGCCAGGAACGCAGTCTGACCCCAAGGCCTGTGTGTTTAGCCTCTGTTCACGTTGCCCTGCCTCCCTGGGACATTGCACCATATTGTTTACGTGACTGTCTCCCCACTCCAGACTTGTGCCAGGCCTTATTCGTGAAGGAAGCAGAAAGGGAATTATTGTTCATTGATCAACTATTATGCATGGGAAATAATACTTGGAAGTGTTTGGCATAAATATTTGGTGCTGTTTTCGCATCATACCTGAAGATTAGGTATGCTGATTCTCATTCATTGGACAACTCCCTTAACCACTCAGAGCCTAAAATTCCCATAGCCGGGAAGTAGAAAAACTGGGATCTGAACAAGTCTTGGAAACAAGGTAAGTGTTCCAAAGGGGGAAATAGTACAAATAGCTGATTGAAATAGAGTCTATCTTAATGTTGTTGCAAACATTTACATGATCTTCTGTGGAATGAAGTATATAATCTTGCAGTTAATTTCCCATTGTGCCAAGATTAATAGAATGTAAAGCCTTCATAAACTATTATATCTAAAAAAAAAAGGTAAGTGTTCCTTCCACTTTCTTAGTGCACAGTAAAAATGCAGGAATTGGATGGATGGATGGATGGAGAGATGACTGGATGATGGATGGACAGACAATACTTCTTGCACACTTACTTTGTGTAAAGCACCCTAGCAGGCTCTGTGAAGAGGAGGGGCAAACTAAAGGAATAGGGCAGGATTCCTGCCCCTGAAGAACCTGTCCCTATATCCTGTGATTTAAGTCTTCTAACCTCAGAACAGGAAAGGCAAAATGTGCCCTTCTCATATTGAGCATTTTCAGCTACATTAAGGTCTTATAGCTTCACGAGTTATCGCTGTGAGAAAGCCCCAACCAACTGGATGTGGGCCAATGCAACAACAAAGGAAACAAAACTCTCAGGGAAATCAGCCCTTAGCCCAAACTAGAGACATCAGGGAAATAAGGGACTGAGCTAGCTGGAGGGCTAAATTCATCCTGATTTGTAATATGATGCTCTCAGCTTGCAGCGGGGGGAAGTTCAGGGGAGAAATTCTCCTCCTTTCTTGTTTCTCTTAGAACCTATTTGAGGAGTAAATGCTTTGTTTCCTTCTGAACCTGAATTTTACATCCCCATCCCATTACCATTACTCACAATGATCTATATCAAAGTACTTTGGGGAAAACAGCTCTCTGCAGCATTTGGAAGCAGACAGCATTATTGCATGGTGATTCATACAAGAAATCATGCAGTATCACACTAAGGGAAAATCCCTAGGCAGTATTCAGGGGAAGAGGGCAAAAGAAATCGTTCAGAAATTATCCTTTAGCATGAATGAGGTTTCAAAAACATAAACTACCTGATTTAAAGTTTTTTACTTGGTCCTTCGTGGTATAGTCCCCTTCTCACCATGTTTACTGAATGATAAAAAGCAATCGATAACCATCTCTCTGTGGATTATGGCTACTTATGGAAAAACGAGTAAGAGCAGATGAAATGTTTCTAATTCTATTCATACATGGTCAGTTTAATAAAGAGCTAATGATTTTCAGGGCCTTAGGAGTAGCACCTTTCAATTAGGGTTTTCCTGTTAACTTCCATTATAAAATTGTGGTTGAATTCCTACAGAGAGAAAATCCAATATGGTGGAAACCTATGTTAGGAGTTGTGAAGAGGGCAGCTTTGAGTCCCAGAGACTGGAGTCTTTGGATAATGCTGTGCTGTGGGGAGGAACAGGGACTCGCCTTCATTTTTCACACAGTCTATCATTAATTTGTTTATAGCCCTTAAGCGGCATCTGTAGAAGGTACTGCTAGCTATATCTCCTAGTGTTATTGCTCCCCTTCCCCATCAGTTATAGAACCCTCACCTTTACCTAGAACATTGTCACTTAACTAAGAAAGACTACATCTCCCAACCTCCTTTGCAGTGTGCATGGCCATGTGAATAGGCTCTGGCCAATAAGAGGTAAGTAGCTGGATTATGGTAGATTCCCGAAAAGATCTTAACACAAAGATATAAATCTTTTTTCCCTGCCATCCTGCTACCTAGAACGTGGACATGATGGCTATATCTTGATCCATGGATATGGATCATGGAAATGGATCATGAGGACCAATCCTTCATGAATATGGAGCTGGAAGGAACATTCATCCTTGATGATTTTGTGGCACCTCCATACCACCCTGATATATTCTATCTTCTTTAAGCCACTTTTTAATTTATTTTATTATTATTTTTTTTTCTTATTTGTAGCTGATTCTAATATTTTACCATTACTTTCATAGTAAACTCTTTCCCGACTCTCCAGATAGCAATTTGTATTTCTCCCTCACAGCATTTACTGAACTGATAAATGTTGAATTAATTCTGTGTTTTTTGGTTTAATATCTGTAGTGGAGATGGTCAGTGTCCCACCTACACCCTCTTGGAGCTCACCAGGGCCATGCACAATGACCCAATGGCTTCTTCCAACTGTAAACACTTGCAACTCTTTCAGGACAGCTTTGTCTAGCTGCCAGTTCCCAAACAGCCCCTGTGCAGAGCAGGCCAGAAATGGTAGATGGTTGGTGCCCGCAGAAACCATCGTTGAACAAGGATTGACAGGAGTTGGTGGATACTCCATTTACCTTGCCCCTTGAGGTGTGTTCTACACCATCTCCTAGAGTTTCCCGGTAGGATTTAACCTGAGTTACGGCAGTAATAACCTGCCATGTAAGGCACCTTGTAGTAACTTCTTTCCCTTCCCTGTCTCACTTCTACACACCACTTCCAGCGATTCCTGGGATCACCTTTCCAATAAACCATTTGCACTCAAATCTCCAAATTAAGAAAAGTTTGCTTCTGGGCAACCCAACCTAAATCAATATATGCCTCCTTGACTAGGCTGCTAGCTCCATGAGGAATGAGAATATGTTTGTATTATTCACCATTTTATCTCCAGTACTTAGCAATAGCACGAGGTCAGTGCTCAAAAGGTGGTGAATAAATACCAGTTCACTTTTTTTCCTCTCTGACACAACTAGAGTTTACCGCATGTGACTGGTCCTACAAGATATAAATAGGAAGTTTATCCTACCATCTTCAGAATGGGCTGCAGACCTCTCCAGTACTTCTCTGAACAACATCATTGTGTTGCATTCAAGGCAATTATGTTCCATCATCTTTTAAATGGCATCAACACAAACTATAAGAAATTATGACACACATTCTTAAATATAAGCCCCTGGATTTTAGTAAGATCTTCCATTAGCCAGAATCTTCCACCTCTTTCCATTATTGGCCTTCTAAATTTGTCTCCTTCCTCCTGACCTATTCTATGGCATTTTTATGGGTGAAAGAGCAACACATAAAACAAGAGACATTATAGCACAGTGGTTAAGCACTCACATTTCAGAGTCAAATGTCTCCAACTTCCAAATCTCAGCTCTACCACCTGCCAAGTAGGCAATCTTGGGAAAGTTTCTCAGACTATATTGTAATAAATTTTCTCCTCTGTAAAGTAGGGATAATAGTGCCTATGGCAAAGGATTATGTTGAAAATTAAATATTAATAATATATGTATAACGATTCTAATTGTATGGAAGATGATGTAATAGAATAAATATTACTAAAGGATATAGTTGAAGACATTGTCTGCTTCAAGTAATATATTAATATTTCTCTAGAAAGTTACTGAACCATTTCAAACTATTTAGAAAGCCATTCCTAAAAATCATACTAAGATTGTTTCCCATATCTTCTTACTCAAAGACCTCATCTCTATTGTATGACACTCCTGTCAGATGGCCAGTACCTTGAGGAGTTCCTGTATTTATGTGGCCATCTTCACTCTCCTTCCCTCTCCCTGCCCCCTTACACACACACACACACACACACACACACACACACATACACACACACACACTTTCCCAGGCCATTTACAAGTTAACAGACCTGAGCTGTAATACTATGCTTCACCATTGGTGGCTGCTGTTTGATGTTATTCTGCAATGTAAGGAATTTCACAACTAAGGCTGTGAGTAAATGCCCAAGAAATCAATTTTATAAATTAAAAATTGATTTATTGTGTTTATTTGGAAGTATGCTATGCAGTATGGCTCTTGCCACATTCCATCAGAGATGAGCAGAGTTGAGAATACTTAATAGCGGTATATAGGACTCAAAGGAGGGTATTCCTCCCTAAGCAACACAAACTGGGGTGTGTTCCCTCTGGGTTGCTGTGATAATCAGCTGCCTACCAATTATAATCTGGGGTTTGTAAACAGCCAGAAGATTTCCTTGGAGGGAGTAATTATGTTCCCTTTAACACACTATAAGACAAACACTTTCTCTTAAACATGCCGTGTGCTGACTACAAAGTAGATTCACTTTCCTAATGCCAAAGGAAAACACTCAGAACCGAGGCAAGGGAACTTGGTGGGACAGAGATATGAGGAGGCCAAGAAAAGAGCACAGAGCATCCAAAAATGCCATGAAGTATTATCAGTCAAGGGCAGAACTGGTTTGACCCATCCAAATAAACATGCATGGTGAGATGTTAACAGCATGGATTTGGAGGCAGTCTCACCACAACCAGTGTATTCAGTATATTCCTTTGAGCACAGTCATTCACCATGTTAAGATTCAATTTCCTCTTCTGAGAAAGTGGGAATAGTAATTCTTATTTCATAAGGTTATTCTGAGGATCAAATTATAAAATATACCTAAAGTATCAAGAACAGTAGACATCCCCAAAATAATAACATATGTTGCAGATGTTGTCAGTGCCAAAGCTATATCCCCTTGGAATTCCCTATTCTCCTATGGAGAACACCCAAAGTTCTCTGCCTGGGAATTCTTTCATCCCAGAGACATGGGACAGGCTAGAAATGCCAGGGAGATAACACTTCCATTAACAGCTCTTGGACAATCAAGTATAAAATTGAGTGAATAAATACCTATGTCCTCACTCTTTGGGTAGGAAAACTCTGAGGCTTGTTCCACGCTGTCTCTCAAGGACTCCCTGTGGGCTTTGAGCCCTATTTGGCCATAGCAGTAACCTGCTTATGAATGCACTCCGAATTGGCTACTATTAATTCTCTGTCTTACTTCCCAGCTTCTCAACTAGGGCTTCCTGAGATTACCTCCAAAATAAACCACTGGCACTCAGATTCTTGTTTTAGGATAGAATCCAGCCTAAACACTATATTTCACAATGTAAACAGGATTAACAATTTGGATACTTGGATTTGCAATAAAATGCTCAACTCACTAACCAAGCCCTGTCTATTCATTCTTCTTTCAACTCCCTCCCTTCCATTCCACAGCCATTGCCTCGGCTGGGGACCTTCTCCCTTGTTTTGTTTTTGTCTGTATTATAATCTCTAGCTGATCTCCATCCTTCTAGTAACTCTATCACCTAATCCATCATCCACTTACTACCACAGCTATCATGCTAAAGTGCTGTTCTGGTAATGCTCTTCCCTCGCATTTGTTTTTTAAGCCTTTAGTGGTGCCCACTGCCTCCACGATTGTATCTTAAGTTTAATAGCATGGCATAATACCTCTCAGCCTCATGTCCAGTGAGGGCTAAACACAGCCAAGGCTCTGCCTACATAGAACAAACCAGCATCTTCTCAAAAGCTCTTTTACCTGTTCCCTTTCTATGTGTTTGAATGTGCTTGTGACCTTTTCTACCTGAAGAACCTGGCTCATCCTTCAAGATCAAGCTCAAATGTTACCTCCTCGATTAGGACTTCTTCTACTCTCCGTACAAGTTAATGGTGTCTTCCTCTGGGCTCCCACAATAGCATCCGCAGGCACTGACTCATTCATTCATTCAACAAGCTGTTTCTGTGCATATTCTACCATGTACCCGTCATGGGCTAAGCCCTAGAGAAACCATGCTGGATAAAAGCAGAAGCAGCTTCTGCCCACATACAGTTCACAGTTGGATAAAAGAAACAGACATTATCAGGTAATCATATAAAAGTTAGTTACAAAGTGACGTGAAAGTTTACAGTAAAATATACAGACCCAACCTAGGGGTGGGAATGCCTTCCACAAGGAATGGGCACTGGGGTGTGAATACAGTGGGAGTTAAAATCAGATGACGGAGGTGGAACATACATCCCAGGCCAAGGCGACAGCAGGTGCAGAGCCCTGTGGTAGGAGGAGACATAATGCTCTTTTTGAGAAATAGAAGACCAGGGCGTTTAAAGCAGAGAGGCACAGAGAGAATGGAGGGAGAAGAAGCATTTATATCATTCATGATGTCAGATCCATTTGTCGACTATGTCCTTCCTGCCTTGTGCTTTGAGATTGAGCTCCTTGAACATAAGGACCGCTCATCACTGAAATCTTATCCATCCCAGCACTTCGCACAATGCAGAAAACAAAACTAATGTACCCAATTTATGGATGAGGGTGTTGAGGCTCTGGAAGGTTGAATGAGTCGCCGAAGATCCCAAGGCTGGCAGTGGCATAGCAACTAGAACATACCCCTACCATTCCTCAACTGCATCTCTTTCCCTGAAGTGCCACAAGGCAAACCATTACCCGCCCTTCCCCCCCCCATTTTTTTCAGAAAATCCGAGTTTTTCTATGAGCTCTTTTTTCCAAAGGGCTATTTTCCAAATAGCAAAAAAACAAAGCAAAAAGCCAGTTATTACTGTGTGTGTGTGTGTGTGTGTGTGTGTGTGTGTGTGTTTGTGTGTGTCCAGGAGTGGGTACACATTGGTCTTTTGGGGGTTTGGAACAAGAACAGGACCCTTTTCTGGTACCGGAGTCTTTCTTGGAGCCTCTTTAACGGCCCAAGATGGTGCAGGTGGTGAGAATTAGTCATCGTAAGAAAGCCCCTGTGGTGCCCGGGAAGGAGCATCCTGGCTGACTCTGGAGGTCCGGAGCGAAAAGACCCTGGATTGGATGCTTCAGGGCAGTGAGTGGGACCTCTAGCTTCCCGCTTCCCGACTCTCTCCGCCCTTCCACCCAGAACCAGCGGGTTGGGAAACAGCCCAATTTCCCGACTATCCCGCCCGCCCCCGCAGATCCGTGGGAGAGGAGGCAACCTTGTCGCGCGAAGGCATCCTCCAGGCCCAGACATTCATCTCTGTCCATTTCAAGGCGCCCCAGCCCGCGCCGTATATAACCAAGTACTGCGCCCACGACGGATGACACGGTGGCCTTTCTACGTGTGTTTTATTTATTCACAGATCTTGGGCAAATCCGGGTTTTAGGGCTGAGATCAAGAGCTTAATGTGAAAATGCTTCAGGAACCGGAGTGAGGCTTCGTCTGAGCAAGGACGGGAGGCGGGGGGCGCAGGTGGGGCGGACAGCGGCTCCGCTCTTGCGAGGATTACGGCGGAGGCTGTGGACCGCGGCGCCGCGGCTCGCAGAGGCTGCAGCCATTGCACAGCGGAGCATCCCACATTCAACAGGAGGAACCCGCCGGAGACGAGCCCCGAGCCCCCCGCGCCGCAGCCCCCGCAGCCCGTGCGCCCCGCGCCCCGGCGCACCATGGCCAAGGAAGGCGTGGAGAAGGCGGAGGAGACGGAGCAGATGATCGAGAAGGAGGCGACCAAGGAGCCGGCGGAGGGCGGCGGCGGCGACGGCTCGCACCGCCTCGGGGACGCCCAGGAGATGCGCGCCGTGGTGCTGGCCGGCTTCGGGGGGCTCAACAAGCTGCGGCTCAGCAGGAAGGCCATGCCCGAGCCGCAGGACGGCGAGCTCAAGATCCGCGTCAAAGCCTGGTCCAGTATCCGCGCCTTTCTCGCTTTCTCTCTCTTTGCGCGCTGCGCGCTGCGGGAGGGGTGGGAGAGCCTCGGCGGGGTCGCTGCCCCGGGGACA
Organism: Avahi laniger; assembly: GCA_963575035.1. NCBI lineage: Eukaryota > Metazoa > Chordata > Mammalia > Primates > Indriidae > Avahi > Avahi laniger. The sequence continues at coordinate 9,695 of CAUYSK010011313.1, read as the reverse complement.
GCCTCGGCGCCCCCTCTGCGCCTCAGCCGGGTCTCAGAGCCTCCCCGCGGCCGGCCAGAGCTGGGAAGCACGCGGAGAGGTGGCCCTCCAAGTCCCCAAGCCAGATCTAGGGGTGACCAAGAGAGCATGTGAGCTCTTGGGGACGGGGAGGAAGGTGGCGCCCAGATTGCGCTGCCGGAGTTCTCCTTCGGGTAGGACAGCACAGCCGCCAGCACAGCGGAGTTGAGGGTTAACGGGCTTAAAAAATAATAACCGCAGGCTTACAGCGTGCCAGCCGTCCTTTTTAAAGTTTTACGTGTGCGATCTTATTTAATACTTCCTGGGACCTAATGAGTTAGGTAGCCGCAGCATCCCCCGTTACAGGTGAGAAAACCGCCGCACCGAGAGAATGAGTGATTTGCCCAAGATCACTCAGCCGCCACTGAGTGGCTTGGCCCAGGATTGGATACTCGATCTTTTTAACCTCTATGCTGTTGTCCTGATGGGACTGGGACGGGGTGCGCCGCTGGGTCCCGCCTCCCGCACGCTTCCCTCCCTGTGGCCTGGTATAGAGAAGGAAAGTGGGAGGCAAGGTTAGGTACCGAGCCTCCAGGCTTGGTGAGGGGTGAGGCCAGCTGCAGCCCAGCTCTCTCCCTCCCCCACTAGCATCCTCCGTGTTTCTCCCAGAGGGGAAAAAACCCTGCTCCATCACCTTCGAACTCCTGATCCGGTCTCAGAAAGAGCTCGGCTCTCTAAGCTGCCCTCCATTTCCCATTTCTCCTGGGGGAACTTCTCCAGACCCACGCCTAGCTGGGATTGTCCCGGGAGGGTTTAAGCCTCTCTGTGAGCGGGTACTATGCGATCATATCCCTGAAGTTCTGGGGAGGGCGGACCCAGGAGAGAGTCCCTGAACCCAACACTGTGCGTGCCTGTGAAACTTGTAAGGGGAACTTGCTGCTGTTATGGTGAGAGGATCCCGTCTCCTCCCATCTCTGTGTTTTAAAGCCCCCGACACACACACCGCTCCCTAAAGCAGCAGCCAGCTCGGGGGTTCCCAGGTTAAATAAGAAATTCAGAGTCTGGACCAAATCTAGAGACAGGAAAAATGCAAAGGGAAGTCCCCTCCCCTTGGCCACGCTGAGAACACCCAGGCTTCATTTGCCAAATTAGAAGGCAGCTGGTGGGAGAAGTGGGCAGTGATCTCTGGCTGGCTCCTAATATATGCAGCTGGTCATATGTGGGCCTCTACGGAGGATTTGGGGTAAGAGGCTTTTGCAAACTGGGGGATCCTGTACAATTGTTTTTGTTAACTCTTACTGCACCCAGCCAATTGATCCCAGAATGCAGAGCTTATATCTGCCCTTTCACTGACAAAGCCACAATGCCTAGCAAAGTGCTTGGCACACCGTATCCTAAATGAGTTATTGTCTAATGAATGGCTTGAGGAAAGAGCTTGGAGGGGATTTGTGGAGTCATTATTTTTATTCACTTGCTGGCGGAAGAGCTTCTGGTTAGTACAATTAAAACCATGGTATATTTATAACTCTCCTTCCTTAACCGTGTCACCAAAAAATAATATATGTGTGTATATATGTGTGTATATATGTACGTATGTGGAATTTGATATATATATGTAATATATGACCCACCCTCCAAATTGAAGATTGGACTCTAGGACTCTATGTCCGAGCATACGTGGGCTTTCTGGAAAGTATCCAGCCACGTACTGTGAAAATTACATATGACAATGGCTGGATACTTTCCGGACAGCTCCCATATATTTGGAGAGTGAAAAATAATGAAGCTATTTTTCAAAAGAAAGAGCATCATCTGCAGTACACATGTCTGTGTTCTCTAGCCTTATGCTAACTGCATAATTGCTGAAAGGAACTGTCACGTTTTGAAATAATAAATGTCAAGATGAAGGCCAGGAGATTGATTTTTCAAAGCCAGACGCACAAGCCTGTTCTTCAGTGGAGCTACACACACACACACACACACATTCAGGAAGCCAACCAGGCACAGGGGTACATTTGGAATACAGTGCTGCAAAGGGCCCAGATTGATTTTTCTTTCACCAAGCTGGAAGCAGAGTTAATCGGTTTTGCAAGGGAGGGTTGGAATAAGCTTGTAAAGATGGCCTGCTGGGCCCTTCCTTCTCTGCCGGGCTGGGATTGGCTGGCCAAAGATGCCCATTGATTGAAAGTTTTAGCCTTGGGATCCAGGATGACTCATTCTGTATTTTTATGAATCAGCCAATGGCTGCCTGGATGAAGGTCCCCCTTTTATCTGCTATTTTTAATAGAAACTTTTTATCATCAAATAGAGTATGCTTTCTGCTTGGGAAGAAAGCATAGTCCATCTGAACTGGTATTAGTCAGAGCTGGAATGAGAGTTCCAGTTGGTTACTCTATAAATTTTATGGAAATAGAAGAGACGAGGCAGGAAGAAATACATATTTTATCTCATTTACCCTCTCTCATTCATGGACCAATGGGACAGGTATTTTTCCTATATTACAGAAGAGCACATTTGTGGCTTGGAAACAGTGAATCATTTGCCAAAAACATCACACAATAGTAGAGTTAAGATTTGAATCTGCCTCTCCTTCAAGATTTGCTGTTTTTCTTTTATTCTATTTTGTCTCCCTTGGTGGAAAAGCCATAAGAAATGTGATTCTTCTCTCTGAACCTTTAGCATGTACTCTTGATTTCTTTCCTTTCTTCAATGTATATGGTTCCTTTGATCTTTTTATGTCTGGCTTAAGAGAACATTCCCTAGCTATTTCCAAAGTAATATGACTTTTCCCAGAAAATGGAGACATTTTGGTCAAACACAGCTCAAAAAGAACTATCGCATGAGATTGGGGATTGCAGAGTCTTCTGTGTAAGTTGTTTTGAAAACATCAGCTCTGATGACAGATCTATGTCTACAATTATTTACTGAATAATTTACACAGGAAGAGGTTTAAGTGGCCAAGTGGAAAAAGCGTGTGGTCTTTGAAGAAAGATGGATTTGTATGTAAGCTTAAGCCACACCTCTTCCCATGCATGTGACCTCAGTGTGTTCATGTCCCAACTTCTCTGAGCTTCCTGGGCTTCATCTGCAAAACGGGGATCATAAGATGAACCTCGTGGTATTGCTGAGAGGATCAGATGCAATAAAAAGACTGGCCTTTTGTTGGCATTCAATAAGTAGCAGTTGTTGTTACTGTTGTCATCATTGCTGTTGTCATATCTAGACCTAGATGACATATGCCTCTCGGTGACCTGACAACCTGGGGGCCATCTTTTTAATCATGTAATATAGATAATATTATGTCCCATCTGCTTAGTGCGTAAGAGTCAGACTTTCCTAGACATGAGTCCCAGCTCTGCTACTTGCTAACTGGATGTCTTAGGTCTGACTCCTTGAAGGCAGAGCCTGTCACAGGGGTGCTTTTCCAAGTGGCGTATTGAAGGGGTGCTTTCAGGGCTATGGGAGCAAGGGAAGTAGGCTAGAACAGAGGAAGGAGCTAAGCAAGGGTGTGGTCACACCTCGATCCTGCCCCAGAGTCAGTCCTACCATGAAGCCAGGAGCAGAGGGAGCCGTTTGTGTCATTGGTTGTGGGCTGTTTCCTAAGTGAGGGCATGGAACCTCTCAAGCAGAGGTGGCTTCTATTTGAGTACAGTCCCCTGAGCCTTGAGCAGCCAACACGTCCAGAATTGGGGAACAGTTGCACAACCCATAGAAGGGATCTGGGTGAGGCAAAGCGAAAGGGACACGATTCGCAATTACTCCTGGGTAGCTGGAGCAAACTGGAACTGTCTTAGGCAAACCAGGGTGTGTGGATCTCCCCTAAGTGATAAGGATCACATCTGTGCCTTTGCTACCATCAGTCTTGTCACAGTGGAGTGCCTCTTGGACAGCAGCCACTAGGATTGAGGCTGGTAGAGGGTCTCCAGGTTGGGCTGCAGGAATGTATTTAAGTGGCCATTAACAAGCCTTGTCTGGTTTGTGGCTCAAATTGGCTTGTGGCAGAAAGGCACTAATGGATTGGGGACATTTATTTTCCCAGAGTGATTTACAGTGAGAGGCTACATGAAACTATTGGAAAGAGACCAATTGGATGAAAAATGGTTCCAGTGAGTCGTGGTTCCATTGGCTGATCTGAAAATGGGCCGAGGGCAGGCCACATCAGAAGAAAGCCACCAGATTGGTGGGATGCTAATATGCCACTGGTATATAGTAAACGGGAGACAAGAGAAGGAACAAATATTTATTGACCAGTTTTTATGGGTCAGGAACTGAGTTGCCTGCTATATACACTTTGTGTCATTTCATCCTCATGCCAACTCAACAGGATTGGTATTACTCTCTCTGTTTTAAAAATGAGGGCACTGACATTTAGATGAAGGCTAAACTACTAAGTGGAAGAGCTGTGTGAAAATCCAAGTGTGTCTTGTTCCTGGACTCTTTATGTTTGGGAGTGAGAGCATCAGAGAGACACAGTGACAAAGGCATAAAAGAGAAAGACAGAGACAGAGAGAAGATGAGAAACCAAGAGACAGAGAGAGGCAGACAGACACAGAAACAGGAATATAGAGGAAGAGCCATGAACACATTTCACTGATTCGAAATAGAACTGATAAGACAGTGTCATTTGCCCTTCCCCCAAAATGGGCATTGCGTTTCTGCACCACTTCCATTTTGCCTACACTCGTGAGGATGGGATGTTTGGGGGATCCACCTAGATCGAGTTACTATGACTGTTGACCCAGAATACCCATGCTGCTCAAACGAATCACCACTCCTTGGATCCACCCTAGATATCAGATTCCTTCCTCTGCCTCCTTCTCCTTGACTGGGCCATTGCTACATTGGCAACTTGATTATAAAATATCCCAAAGCAACACAGCATTAAACTGTCACTAACAAGGTTGATATGCAATGACATGTGGCCAACATGATGTTCCCTGTGTTTATTCAAATAAACGAATGGAGTCCATGAGGTTAAGTGACACAGATGTTTGCAAAATGGAGAAATTGCTCAGGGGGTCTCTAATAGCCAAGCCAGAGCCACTCTGACGTAGAGATGGGAACAAAGTGTTCTGAATCACTCTGTGTCGGATGGAGGCATCGGGATTTGATAGGAAAGGATGACTCTATGCTGAGTCATCTCTGAGCATCATTTGGTGATGAGAAGACGGAGGTGCCAGCTTAGGGGTCATGCTTATTTATTGAACTTGGCATTTTCTAATTAGCTGTATCCTTGCTGATGAGGGCTGAGTATGCTGACAACGTCTGCTCTTTGTCCAGTAATGGAATGGACTTCTTGTGTCCTCAGCAATTCGAGGAGGAAGGGAAACCCAGAATCAGAGATTCTTCTGTCTCACAGGAGCAAAGAACCATCATTTGAACCCACTGTTCACACTGAGCCATCTTGTCCCCTGAGAATATTTTGACCTCATTATCAATAAAGAAGTTTTTTGTCTTTTTCCTCCTTTCTGCAACCCTTTTCCATCAATTTTTATCTCTGCATATTTCTCTCCTCCTCCCAATTTTTCTGCTCTGCTGCTAAAAAAAAAAAAAAAGTAATAGCCACCAAAGAATAACCTCACTAACAGAAGCAATAATTGGTAAAATTTACAGCGGAGAGAAAAAAAGATGGAGAAATTAAAATTGGTTGTAATGATATTTTATGTGGAATAGGGTTCATCCAAGTGGAAATAATTTCAGTAAAATAAAAGTGAAGTAAATGGCAAATGGCTTAACAGTGCCATTTAGAACATTTTAATTTGCTAAAAATCATTGATGTTGTCATGATTCTGATTACTTGTTTGTAGTAGGTATGTCCTTAGAATTAAAAGCTTTGGGGAGGGGATCAAAAGTGTGGAATTAAAAATAAGCTGGGATCAAAAAGAATTGCCTGAAGGAAGAGTAGAAATGAAGGTGGATGGGTCCATTCAGAAAAGGTTCATTCATTCAGCCTTTAAAAAGGCTGCTCAGAGGTGGAATCGGTGGAGGTGATTAGGAAGCTGCGGAAAGTGCTGGGCTTTGGTTTCAGGCAGACGTGGGTTAACATTTTGCTTTGCCCCTTCTTGACCACGTGTGTTTGGACAGGTTGCTTAGCTCTGTAAGGCGTATTTGCTTTATTTAAAAACGGAGATAAAACCTTATAGAACATCTGACATATAGCGGGTTCTCATAAACAGCAGCCAGATGTCAATTATACAGGCCCTAGTCAGAAACCACGGGCAGGTGGATCATGACAGGTGGAGGGAGTGGTGACCAATACGCCCACCCTGCCTTCTACTTGCAGCACCTTCTCAGCGACAAAGCCAGGTACGCACATCAGCTTTTCCTCTGATCCTCACCACCTGGGGAGGTAAGTGGCAGAGGAATTACCACCCGCATTTCCTAGGAGAGGAAACTGGGACCCAGAGGTGAAGTGGAAATAGTGAGAAGCTATAATAGATTTGGGTTCAGACCCTAACTCTGCCTCGCTGAGTGCTTAAGCAAATAGCACTGTCAATGTGTCCACATCCTGACTTTGGTCATCGCACCCACTTTTAAGCATCACTGTGAAGACTACCTGAGAGTCTGGAGAAGTCCTGACTGTGCCTTGCACATAGTAGATGCTCAATAAAGGTTATTTCCCTTCCTAAGTCACTTGGGCTGTAAAAGGAAGAACTGAGACTGGACTTGCCATCTCCTGGTTCATCACCCAGTGGTTCTCACACCAGACTACACTGGTAGCAGGGACTAGGATGCTGGTTTTGGAACCTTATTCCCAGGGTTGGGAATGGATTTGGACTGATCTGTTGCTTCTATCCCACCAACCCTCTGCACACCCACCCATGGGTGGCGGCAGGGACTCTTTGCTAGCTGGGTGTGCATAGACAATCCAACCTCTGGAGTTTGGTTCACTCGCATTCTAAGAAATCCAAATCCTACAACCTTTGGGCACATCACTGACATTCAACAGTGACAACAAAGCTTACCCAGATGTGGAGAATAGTATCCCCGTGATCTCAAGTTCCCGGCACTTCTCTTTCCTAGGAGAGATCCTTTTTGACATCTTGGCATTTGTCACAGAAGAAAAAGTTTAATTAGAAGAAAGAAGGGACTCTTCATACAAAAGGGCAACTAGTGTGTAATCTCAAATTAGTTTGATTCCTCTGTGTGTGATTTCGTACAAGAAAATCAGTTGGAGCCGTGGTATTGAAATGAGTGAATTTTATGTTCGAAGGCCCAGGAGACAAAATAGATGCTCCAGTGAAAGGAGCTGTTTCATCTTTAAATGTGATATTTTCTCAATGAGAGCTTGCAGCCAGTTTCAGTCCTTAATCTCCTGTCAGTGACCCCTGACGCTTCAGCTGAGCCTTACCCCCAGCACTGTCTTGGGGTTGGGGACCTGCTGAATGGTGCTTTCCCACACAGAACCCCCTGGGCAAGCTAAAGCACTGGGTCCTCCTACCCCTGACTTCTCTGTGTGACTGCGGTCCCCAGAACCCCATGCAGAATAATGAACTTGTAAGCAAGGAAAGATTAGATTCATTTCTTGCACTGGAACTGACTACACACCCAGTTAGATGGGAGGCAGTATGCTTCTTGGATGTAAAAAAAATAGTTAATATTTGAAGTGAAACAGGCCAGGATTCAAATCCTGGCTATAATAATTTTAGCAACCTATGTAACCTCAGGAAAATGATTTAGTCTTTTGAAACCTTACTTTACTCATCTATAATATGGGTATAATAATAGTATGGGGTAAATTTGTTGTATGAAGATCAAAAAAATACATAATGCATTTGAAGTGTCAGAAATAGATAGTGACATATTTAATATTTTAATGAATGAAGAAATGAAGTCTGTGTCATATAGTGTGTGTTTGATAGATATTAATGGTGGGGAGGAAATGAAAAGAAATAGGATATCAGCAAGTCCCTTTGTACCTCCTGAAGTTTTCTGAAGGCAACCCCACTTCAGGCTCCATATGTCTCCCCGAAGGGTGCAATAACATCAAAAGTAGCCCGAGCAGGATGTGCCACCGTGCCATGACACATACAAGAAGATCAAGATTAATTCCTGAAGGAATAAGAGAGGAAATGGAACCAAAATGTCCTGTGCTCTTACTGTGTGTCAGAAAGGGGGACAGAATTAGAGATCTGATGCAGAAAGACCAGTCACTTTCTCCCTTATTTCTCTTTATTTCAGCCATGCCGGCCATCACGGTGGATTTGCCCCTGAGCTTCTAGGTTCCCTCCTCCCCTTCCCCTTCCATCTTTTACCCTCTCTCTCCTCGTGAATTAGCTTCATGTCTCCTACTGCAAAGAGCTTTCTTCTCAAGGCTGGGGAAGGTGGTGGCCTTTAGCTCCATCTGCCTTATATAACACAAGTTTAGCAAGCCCCAGTGCAAAGAGAACTTTTTTCTCCCAATTTGTACTAAAGAAGGAATCTGATTGGTCCTTTGTGAATCACATACAGGCCCCTTGGAGATCTCTCTCTCCCTCTCTCTCTCTCTCTCTCTCTCTCTCTCTCTCTCTCTCCTTCTCATACGCACACACTTAGCAAGCATTTATTGAGTGGCTCCTAGCCATCACTGTCAGATAATGAGACTCTTAAGTGAAGAATCAGAGGGGACTGGAGAAGGCAACTCCCTTCCCTATCCTGGGATCTTACATTTCTCAGCACAAAATTATTACACATTAAATAACAAATATAATATTTTCAACTGCAAGGCCCCATTGTCTTTTAAATCTCTTTGGCAATCTTGGAAATTCTAGGAACTTTCTCTATTATCAATAAACTGTTAATGCCAAGCACACACAGTGCTCGGTTAACTGTAGGCACTCAATAAGTGTTTGGGGGATGACCAAATATATTACTGACTTTCTAGTAAATATGACCTTCCTAAAACAAACAGTGGCTGTTCCAAGGGAGCGTGGCTTCGAGCTCCCCTTCCTCATCTCAGCTTTCTCCAACAAGAAACCTAAATCTCTCCAGCATTTTTCTCCAGCAAGACACCCAAATCTGTCCTCCAGCCTTTACCATGAAGGTCTCTGAGTGGGAACCTGGAAGAATACCAGAGAAACCATGTTTTCAGGGAGTTTTACTTCTCTTTAACACAATTTGTTCTCTTGGAACGAGAAATTCACTTTTTGTGCTCTCTAATAACTGCTTTGCCTGGACTGGGAAATGTGGGTCTCTGGCTTCTCAAGATGCTCGGTAATTTTCTCCTTACTGACATCTGCTTCCGTCGAGAGCTGCAGGCCAGAGCTCTGCTGGAGACAGTTATTCCAAGAGCGCTCACTCGTGCATTCCTGCAATGCCCAGATACCTCAAGGCCCCAGGCTCCACTAGCCTGGATGTTAAAAAGAAATCGTAAAACAAACAGGATCTCCATGACTCTGACTCTGCCCTCCTTTGTAAATGTCAAGCCCCTCAATCTTCACCCTTTGATGTCTCCAGAGTGTTGCAAGGGTCTCCTAGGGAGTGTTGCAATGGTTCCCCAGTGATTCTGACCCTTTCCCATTTGCCTGTTCTGCTCCCACTGCCAGACACTAAAGCCACCCTGGACACGTCCCCGTCTCTTTTCCCTTCCAGATAGAGTCATGCTGTGGCCCTCTTTCCCGTAATGCACGCTACGAAGCAGCATATGCTACCTTACGTAGTTAATGCTCATGCTGCTTGAAGTTAATAAGATATATTAATTCTATGTCATCATGTTCATC
>CAUYSK010011312.1:0-12819 GCA_963575035.1 Avahi laniger | reverse complement strand
CTTTAGATATTTCATTCAATGACAGGAAGTTAAAAGGTGGAATCTAAGGATTTGCCCTGTTGCCAATGCACTCTTAACTTTTACAGGCGTCGTCATGTTCCCTTTGCCTCCATACACATTCCCTGGCTTACAGTATATGTTTCTGCTTCCCCTGATTTGTTTGGAGACTCTTCTAAATTCTATTATCTGGAACACTAATCTCCACCCTGAAAGTTCTCTTGGTCTCAGTGCACCTGGCAGTTCCTGTAAGACATATCCACTCCACCAATCCTAGTTGGAAACTTTAGCCTGTAGACCAGCTCCCAACTTATTTTGACTTCCTTTCACCTGCTGCCCCTTAAGTCCATCCCTCCTGCCATGGGGCAGGGTTAAGACCCAAGCAGGAGGTCACAGTGTCCCAAGACAGTAGTAAAGTTGTGGGCTTAGCAAAAATTCCAATTCTAAACAGACATTCTAATGATGGTGAGTTCAACCCCCTACCCCCATCCCTTTTTTCTGGTTTTGAAAGAGGCCATGAGTCAGCCTTGTCAAACACTCATGCAGATTCTACTTGTTAAATGACAGATAAAGAGAGCAGGGACCCTTTTCAGATATTCAGGCTTGAGTGCAAATTTACACTGCTGGCCTCCAGCCCATCATCAATAAAACATTTTCTCTTGGCCAGAAAATACTGGCAACTCCTCCGTCTCAGATCCTGTTTGTGGAGTCAGAGGGTGCACCAATACCTTTCCTCTTCTCAGGGCCAACCTGTCAGTTACCTAACTCCCTCTGGTTTTCCTTGGATTCCATACTTTGCCTAGCAAGTGCTTAATTGGTGCTTTAATGCCAATTTAATTCTCTCTCCATTATTCCCTGAACTCTGACAGCTCCATTGCATTTCTCCCCTTTAATGTTTAATGCTATGACTGTTACTGATCAGGACTAAATTTTACCCCAGGATGCCCAGGGAATAAATGTTTTTATTAAGAGTACAAGAGACGGAAAGCCATTCTGAAAAATGGAAAAGATCCCCGTGATTTCCCTCTGGAGACTCATTGAACAGAGAGCAGAGCTGACGTGGTTATTATTTGATCAGCTTGAGCTAATCTGTTTAGATGACTCCTGCCAAGTCCTGCCATTTGCGTGTGATTTCTCGTCTGCTAATACATACTGTATAGATCTGGATATAGGCAAATCAATTATCCTGCTTCTAAGAAGCAAAGACAAACTAATGGAAATATTAGCCTAAATCTTGGGGAAAATTGCAGAATTGAAGACCCAGGTGTGTGTGTTGTATGAATGTGTGTGTTGGTTGCGGGAGGAGGGTGAGCTTTCAGAAGAGGAGAGAGGTAGGAAAAGGGTACAGAGAACAGAGGGGAAATGAGGCACAAAATATCATCACCTGAGGCCACAGTAACCTGGCAGTTCTGTACAGGAGGACATCTGACCATAACAACAAAGATTCTTGTAAAGCAACACCCAGATGATTCTAGGAATCTTGGCTTTCTTGTGTTAAATTATCAGATGCAACAAGACATGTATTTAGCTCTATGGAGCCAAACTAAGGATCAGCATGCACACTCGCTGGAGAAATCATAAGTAACAACCTGTCCTAGGGAAGATTGTCTCTGCCATGCTTGAATTCTTCAGTCCACAAGAAATCTGAAAATTGATGGCACAGACACAATGTCTTAATATCCATGGGGGGTCAGAGAATGTGAAATTGGAAGGGGTCGGGGTACTCTCAAAAGCTGGCTGAAGGGTAACTGCAATGTTTGTGAAGCTAGTTTAAATCCATTGCTCTCCAAAGATTGATTTTTAAAACTTATAATATATATATTATGCCCTTTCAGTATTTCCATGTAAAAATATTACTGGATGTATTTTTCAGAAAACACAGATTTCCCTAGGTAAACTTAATACATAATTTTATCATTTAAGACACTTGTGAGAAGCAGTTTTGCATACTATTAAGAATTCCTAGGATTAAGCTCAGTGGCTAGCATAAAGTAGGTACTGTAAAAAATGCTAAATAGAAAAATAGAGGAGCATCATCTACAACAATGTATCCAATACATTCAGCCACAGCATTATCTATGCATGTAGGTGTAGGCAGATAAAATATTTTAAAAATATAAAAATTTAAAAATATATATTTTAAAAATATAAGAAAATTTTTACAAACATTTTGAAAATGATTATGACCACCTTCCATTGGTAGTGAATCCACCTCTCTCTGAATGAAGGAGAAACCAGGTGAGAGTCCTATATTTGTGAATGGAATACAAAACACTCTGCAAACTTTTCATTTGGGAAGTCGTAATCCTAACAGCCGACGTGAGACTCGACTATAGCACACCATTAAGAAAATGCAAGTGGAGCAAACATCAACAGATGCAAGAGGGTCTGTGACACTGAGAGTGGAATTCAGACAAGTGGAGAAAATTCTAGATGGTTCAGAGGATACGAAAAATACAAATTTGCTCTAACACAAATACTTCATTTTGATGGTGGTCTGTAAAGCTCAATATCTTAAATTTTTGTAAGACAGAATACTGTAATGATGTAAACACAGACATAGAAATACATTTGGATGCTTCCACTATAAACAGCTTCCACGTATTGAATGCCCCATGCTGGGCACTTTGTGTGAAATTTAATTTAACATTCAAAACAACCTGAAGCTAAGTGTCATTATCTCCATTTTATAAATGAGAAAATTGATGTAGAAAAGGTAGACCAGTTGTCCACGGTCACAAAGCCATTGTGTGACTGAGTTGGAATTTGAACCCCAGTCTGACTCCAAAACTCAGCTTTTGTTCTCCAAGAATCACTGCCTTCTGTTTCCAGCAGGACAAAAGAATACAAAACATTAATGTTTTGTTAGTTTGCACTAATCCAGACATCACTTTAATATACACCTTCCCAACCCCAGCACGGGTACTGGGACATGAACGTGAGTAAAGGACAGTCCCTGTCCTCAAGAAACTCATAACAGACACAGGCACGATGAAATGTAACAGAGGCCCATGGCTGTGCTGGTGACACAATTGAATGAGGAAGCTATTGCCAAAGGTAGAGATGAAATCAAAATGAGTATTTTTTTTGTCAAAGAAACATGAATATTCTTAACTGGCATAACCAATGTAAGATTAACCGCTAAGGCAAGCACAATGTGTGCTATGCCCAATGAATTAAGTTCCTAATTCTGTTTGTGATTTGTTTCTATGCAGTCTTATACAAGTATGAAATGTTTTATGACATAAATCATGTAATGTCAAAAATGAAGCTGTTGGAGGACTCCTTGAAAAATTGAAGCAAAAAAAGCAACAATATATTCAATAATTCAATGATAATTATTACTAGCAATGAAATTGCATCATTTTACTTAATTAAATCAACACTTTGGACATACAGCATTCTCCATTGTAGTGTTGATCCAGTCTTTATAGAAAATAAAAAAGAAAATGACTGTGATTTTCAACATGTCATTAAACTATAGGCTAATGTGCTTACAGATAAGTAATTACAGATAAGTAATAAAAAAGCAAGATAGGTCAAAGAACATTGAATAACTTATTGCAACAGAAAATGTGCTCATGGTCGTGACCAGGCAAAAGAATTCTATGAATACCTTAGTGCCTAATGATGATTCACGTGCATAATAAAAAAAATATCTACAGGCGGCTCTACCAACACATAGAAATTCTTATTAGGAAAACAGCACTGTGAACTAAAATAGTTAGAAAGACTTATATACATAAGAGAGATTTACCTTGAAGACATTTGCAGAGATACAAATTTCAGGAAAGTTTTGAAGCCCATGGATAACTTTTCTTCAGGTTGTGTAAATTATTTTCTTTATTAAAGATTACATATGAAGGCTAGACAAAGATTTCTTGGATAAGCACAAAAAGCATAAACTATCAAAAGAAAATTGACATAAGAAAACTTTTATTTCATAAAAATTAAAAACTTCTTTTTGAATAACACTGTTAAGAATGTGAAGAAAAAGCCATGAACTGGTAGAAAATATTTATAAAATACATATCAGATAATGTACCGATATCCAGAATATATAAAGAACTCTCACAACTTAATAATAAAAAAACAATTAAAAATGGAAAAGATTTAGACACTTTATCAAAGTAGATATATAGATGACAAGTATGTGGGAAGATGTTCAAGACCTTGTGATTTGTTGAGTACCTACTAATAACTAATAACCTCGTTAGTTGTTAGGGAAGCACAAATTAAAACCACAATGAGATATTATTACTACTACCCACCTGTTAGAATAGCTAAATTAAAAAAACTGACCATACCATGTGTTGGTGAGGATGCAGAGCAATTAACTGTAACTCTCATACACTGCTAATGGGAATGTAATGGTACAACCACTTTGGAAAAGTTTGGAAACTTCTTAAAAAGTTAAATACACAGTTACTACATGATCCAACCATTCCACTTCTAGGTAATTATCCAAGAGAAATGAAAGCATATGTCCACACAAAAACTTCTTCATGAATATTCATAGCAACTTTATTTGTATTTGTCAAAAACTGGCAGAAAAACATCTATTAACTTATAAATGAAAAAAGAAAGTATGATATATCTATACAATAGAATATTACTTTAAAGCAAAATAGAACAAACTATTGATGTATTCAATGAGGAGGAAGCTCAAAAGCTTTGTGCTAAGTGACATATGTCAGATTTAAAAAGTACATGCTTTAAAAAGTAGATTTCATTTATATGACATTTCAAGTAGTTATTTAACTATCGTTAAACAAACACATCAGTAGTACCAAAGACTCAGGAGTGGAGTGGGGGGATAAAATTAATCATAGAGGCATGAAGGAAGTTTAGTGGGTGTTAGAAATACTATATATCTTGATTGTGGAGGCAGTTATACAACTGTGCATTTCTGTCAAAATTTATGGAACTGTTCATGAAAAAAGGTGAATTTTACTGTATATAAATTATACCTCAATCAACTTGACTTTTTAAAAAAAATAATATGTAATATTTATTTGACTTACCTTTAAAGTTTAGGAATAGAAAAGTATTTTACACAACTTGGATTCCAGATAGAATCTTCATATGTAGTAAATAAAATACTAACATTTAAAATAGTATGATATAAAATAAAATTGCTATTTTTATTGCAGTAAAAATAAAATGGTACCCTAAATTTACTAACAAGTGTTTTTGTATTTTTTTAAAAAAACTAATCATGAGCTACTAAACCTCAAAAATTCTTCCCCTATAAAGGAAAGCATATTAAGCTGAATGGAGGTTTTTCTGTTACATATTTTGGAGTTGATCAGTCTCAGCTAATCTTTTGTCATCTTCAGAAATACCCAAGTGAGGTACCTCTCTTAGGAATTATAAAATATTCAAGAGGATTCCACCAGTTATATTTCTGCCTTCTCTGAGTGAAAAAAAAAAATAGCAATTAGTAGGAGCACCCTTTAGGTAATTCTAATTTTAAAGATTATTTCAACCTGCATGCATGACATGTTACCTCTGGTCTCCAGCGTACTCCCTAATGAGCAGTATTGAAAGAAGAGTCACGCTTTCAAGGTTGAACCTACTGAATAACTGCTGCAAAGGCACACTCATGCAGACTGACATCCCAAGCTGATTCCGGCTCACTGTGTGCAATCTGAAACTCAGCAATTGGCTCTGACCGAGAAAGAATATAACTTCTCATTATTGTTTCTGAGTTTTTTCAAACAGAGTATCTGGCCTGGCACATGATGGATATACTTACTTCTCTCTCAGTTTATTTTCATCTCATTGTATGGAATATTTCCCATAGAGCACTCACAAGGGGGAATGGAGGGAGCTGCTTCAGGCACTGGCAGAATAGCCTGGTCGTTTAATTTTTTGCAGAGCTCATGGAAGGACTCATATCAAGGGAAGAACTGCAGCTGTCCTCCGGAGCAACTGATGCTTACCATGGCACTAGGGTGACACATCCATACATCTTAATAAAGCACCGTGCATTAATCTATTAGTAGCAACTCAAGGAAATACTCCAGCGGCCAAAGCAGAGTAAGGATGTGGTGAAGACTAACAAGATGGAAGAGAGAGAAGTATTCCAAAGAAATTTGGTAATAATGTTTTCTCTCCTACCCACAAAGAATTCTCTGTCTTTAAAATTGAGAGGAATGCTGCATAGCAAAGGAATTACTGTTGAGAGAGTCATATGGCAGGAATTGAAGGAAAGGAAGCTGCTCAAGGAAGTCAGATGTGTATGAGGTTATCAGTCCTCCCTGATACACAGGGAATCAGGAGAAACAGCATCTGTCAGCTCCTGAATGTCAGCAACAGAAAAAATAATGGAGAACCAAAAACAAAACATATTTACTTAATTTTTTTAAATGTGAAAGAATTATGTAATCCAAAGGTTGGTGGGGAGACAAATACAGCCAGTTGACCAGATTCTGTGAGGTCTAGAGTTAAATCAGTTTGTATGCAAAGGAGTGAGGTCCAGTGGGCATTGGAAATAATGGTTCACCAGCAGAAACACTGGACTTACAGTCAAAAAGATTTACAGTTGATTCTCATTATACCACTTGCTACCTGGGTGACCTTTGGCAAGTTGCTGAACTTCTCTGGAATTAAGTGAAATGACAAATATGGAAGTGTCTGGCCTGGCACTAGCAGACACCAAGTAGAACTTCACTTGATCTGTACATCTGCTGTGGAGACTTCAGTGCATGCAGTTCAGTGTCACGTGATGAACATTTCTTTTTCAGTTTTTTATCATAAGCAATTCATTAACATAGGATTCTTCAGTCAAGATGTCAATACCTTTCCTAGTAGGACTACACAAGTGGGGTCACTCTTTCAGTTGATTCACTTAAATACTTAATATACTCTGCCTGTACATGTGTGTACTTGCTGGTAAATTACTTTGCAAGCATTCTTATATCTGTTCATGTGTGCATGCCTTGTCTACTCAATTAGGATTATCGACTTATTGAGCCAGCAGGCATTTTAGAGAACTAGGCCAAACTCTTCATTGTACAAGTGGGAATATCGAGGTCCAGGGAAGTGCAATGACTTGTCTCAAGTCATATGTTGATTAGTGACTGAGTCAGTATTAGGCCCAAGTTCTCTTAACTCCTTAGTCAATGCTTCCTTCTCTCATATTCTCATCACAAACTAGTCTAAATATAAGGATTTGAGGACATGAACCAGTTTTGCTGCTATTGTTTATTTCTAAAATTCAGTACATAATACAGCCTAATTACCAGGGGCATTGAAAACTTTCCATATTTATAAATTATTACATTCAGAAGAACCAGACATATTTTCTAATAGTCAATTCATTTGATAAACCTCATTCTTTCTTCATGAAGTTAATAACATTATCATAAATACAGGTATCTTTATGCTTTATAAAACACTTTCAGATTGTTGTCATATTTGATCCATTTAGAAACTCTGTGGGGGGATCAGAGTAGGTAGTATTACCCCCATTTCATAGTTAAAGAAACAAAAGACCAGAGAGGTTAAATAAGTTTCCCAACTACACATAGCTACTAATTGATAGGGCTGGCATTCCAACCAACTCCAGTTCTCTGGCTTAATAATCATATATATCCCCACTGCTTATGCTGCATCACTTTTATAGGTACACTTTTAGTAAAATACTAACTTTGAGTAGCTGTACTGTATTGGAGAGAATTCTTTAGCATATAAGTGACTAAAACCCAAATTCAAACAAGCTAAAGTTTAAAATAAAAATAGTAAGGCAGAAGGAGGATTGGCAGGTGACGTGAAATTCATTGGCTCAATACTACTGAACCATAGGGAAGGCCAAGGGAGAACAGTCCTGAGAATAGTCCTAATTCCCAAATCTTCACAGCTTTATCACCATGACCAGGGGGACTTCTCTCCCAGTCCTCTTTGGAAATTGTAAGGACCAACTCTGATAGAGATCAAGGATCAACTTGTATCATATGTTCATTTTTTATTGTATTTTTATATTTTCAAAGATGGGGTCTCAGTCTGCCACCCAAGCTGAAGTGCAGCGCCAGGATCATAGATCACTGCAGCCTCAAATTCCTGGGCTCAAGTGATCCTCCTGCCTCAGCCTCCCAAGCAGCTGGGACAATAGGCAAGTGCCACTATGCCCAGCTAATGTTTAAATTTATATTTTAGAGATAAGATCTAGCTATATTTCCCAGGCTGGTATTTACTGATTTTTTAAACCAATCTATTGAGTTAAGATTGACATGTAAAAAGCTGTACATACTTAATGCACACATCTCAATGATTCTGGGGATAAGTATACACCCCTGAAACTATCACCGCCATGACTGTCACTAAGGCCAAAGTCATATTATCACCTCCCAAAGTTTCCTGCCACGCCCTTTATTGCTAGTTTATGTATGTGTGCATGTGCGCATGTGTGTGTACAAATAATAAGAACACTTAACATAAGATCTATCTTCTTAGCAAATGTAAAATATATAAGACAGTATAATTAGCTATAGGCAATACACAACATAGTAGATCTCTAGAATTTATTTATCTTTCGAATAGGAAGGTAATGGTCAAAGGCTACAATGTTTCAGTTATTTCTTAAAATCTTAGACCAATCATTTCTGCCAGAGTCTATGACCAGAAAATCCAGGGATGGAAACTAGACAGAAAAAAATCAGTACCTGTTTACTATACTGATGTTCAGACAACAATGGAACAACTGTCTGTCTGGCAAAACAAAGAAAGAAATAAAATACCTGATTTGTTGCATTTGTTAATTTCTAAAATATAAGTACTCCCACCATGGCTGTTTTTAAGCTACCAATATGATATCAACCAGCTCATAAAATTCCTGAAATATAGCAATTGGCTCTTGTGGACGAGTATGAACCACCCTCAGCACACCACACAGCATGCAGCACTGATTAACCATGCTCTGACCTTAACTGGTCAAGAAATTCATGGAAGCCACCAGTTCACTAGTTGATGTTCCTTCCCACCCCTGGAAAGGAGAAACAATTCAAGTCAGGAAGCATTTATTGAGTACCTACTAAATGCCAGGCGCTGGGCTTGTCAGTATGAAGATAAAAAGATACTTTCCCATCCTCAAAACTTCATACTCCATAAAGAAGATAGATCAACTAAAAAGTGAAGATAATGTGAGATGTACTAATAGAAACATTAATTTGTTCCTTCACAATTGTTTATAGATCATTTACTAAGTGCGAGGCATTACACTTACATTTAAGTGAGTAAGCTAGACAAAAAAACAAGCAAAAATAAATCTGAGTTATTATAAGTGCTACAAAGGAAACAAAGACAGCTCAAGTTGAGAATAATAGAGAAGTAACCACTTGAAGTAAAGTGGAGTTCCCAAATTTGAAATGTGCTACTGATTTTTTTTTAATTTTTAAAATTGTTTTAGATTTTTAATTTATAATCTATTTATAAATTTATTATTATTATTATTATTTACTTCTTTTTTACTTCAGTAAAAGCACAGCTCTCCTGCTGCACTGTCCATTTTACACAGTTACTTCTACCATTTCCCTAAAGGACTGTTTTTAATGCCCACATACAAGAAACATTAATCCAGAGGAGCAATGAATAGAATTCAATTAAATCCTCAGCTCTCAAAGAAAAAAAACTGAGTGTGGAATAGGTAAAAAGAGGACTCTTGGCTGATTCTTCTTCTATGAAAATCTGTTCCACAAAAGCTCACTAGTGATTGAGTTTAAGTGTGCTCAACATTAGCTTTGCTTCACTTATGTGTTAAATATTTTAGGAGTCCCTCCTTGATCATTCAGTGTTTATTTACTGAGCATTTGCTATGTGTCAGGCATTTCTCTCAGTTGCTGGGGCTACCATCGTGAACCAAACAGATAAGACCCACAGTCTCATAGATCTTACCCAAAATGAACAAATAATAAAGAAGAATCAGATGGTGATAAGTACTATACAGAATACTATAAGTGAGTGATTTGATAAAGAGAGCTTGAGTGGTTCTCTAGAGGGGGTGGCCAGGGACAGCCTCTCTGTTAGTAACTTAAATAAGATTTCAATAACAAGAAGGAACCATCAGTCCCAAAGTCAAGATTAGAAAAAGAGTATCCCAGAAAATCCGAAGAGTTAATGTAACAGTTCTAATTGCAGGGAAAGAGGGCCCTGAGTGGATGGAGCATAGGTCAAAACAAAGTTAAAATGAGTTGAGGTCAGAGAAGTAGTCAGGGGCTGGATTGTACAGAGCACTGGTTTACAAAGTTTGGCCCCCAAACCAACTATGTAAGCACCTATATCACCTGGGTACTTGTTAGAAATGTAAATTCTCTACCTACACTTCAAATTTATTGAATCAGAAACTCTGGGGTGGGGCCCAGCACTCCAGGTTTTAATAGGCCCTTCAGGTGGCTATGGTACATGCTCAAGCTTGAGAATCATTGGTATAGAGTTTTATAGATCAAGATAGGTAATTTGAATTATAGTCTAAAGTGTGGGATCAAGCCATCAATGGATTTAAGTTGTGGAGAAAGAGTATATGACAGCAATAGATTTGTGTTTTTAAAATATTATTCTCTGTGGCTTTGGAAAGAATAGAATATAGGCAAACAAGACTTTTGGGCAAGGCAATGAGTTAGGAGGCTTTTTTTAGGCTAAAAATTAAGGTATCTGTCTAGGACTTCCAGCATTATGTTGAATAGAAGTGGTAATAGTGGGCGACTTTGTCTAGTCACAATTCTAGGCAGGAATGCTTTCAGTTTTCCCCATTCAGTATGATGTTGGCTGTGGGTTTGTCATATATGGTCTTTCTAATTTTGAGGTAAATTGGAAGGAAAGCAAGGGTATCCAAATGGGGAAAGAAGAGGTTAAACTATCACTTTTTGCTGATGATATGATCTTATATCTAGAAAACTCCAAAGATTCTGCCATATCATGCTCATCGATTGGTAGAATCAATATTGTTAAAATGTCTATACTACCCAAAATGATCTACAGATGCAATGCAATCCTTATTAAAATACCAATGTCATTTTACACAGTTCTAGGAAAATAGTTCTACATTTCATATGGAACCAGAAAAGAACCCACATAGCCAAAGCAACATTGCTTAAGCAATAGGAACAAATCAGAAGGCATCACATTACCAGACTTCAAGCTATACTACAAGCCTATAGTAACCAAAACAGCATGATACTGGCACAAAAACAGAGACATAGACCTACGGATCAGAACAGATAACTCAGATATAGAACCATCCTCATATTGCCATCTGATCTTTGACAAAGCAGACAAAACACACACTGGGGAAAAGAATCCCCATTCAATAAGCGGTGCTGGGAAAATTGGATAGCCACATGTAGAAAGAAGACTGAAACAGGATCCACACTTCTCACCACTCACAAAAATTAACTCATACTGCACAACAGACTTAAACTTAAGACATAAAACTATAAGAATCCTAGAAGAAAATGTTCAAAAAACTCTTATAGATATTGGCCTAGGCAAGAATTTATGAAGAAGACCCCAAAGGCAATCACAGCAACAACAAAAATTAACAAATGGGACTTGATTAAATTTAAAAGCTTCTGTACAGCCAAGGAAACAATCAATAGAGTGAACAGACAACCTAAAGAATGGGAGAAAATATTTGCATGCTATATACATCTGACAACCAGAATCTGATAACCATAATCTATAGAGAACTTAAACAAATAAGCAAGGAAAAAATCAAACAACCCCATAAAAAAGTGGGCAAAAGACATGAACAGAAGCTTAGATAGACTAATGGTCAAGAAACATATGAAACAAATGCTCAACATCTCTGATCATCAGAGAAATGCAAATAAAAACCACAATGAGATGTCACCTAATCTAATGAGAATGGCATTTATCAAAAAGTCACAAAATAACAGATTCTGGCATGGATGTGGAACAAAAGAAACACTTATAAACTGTTGGTGATACTGCGAACTAGTACAACCTCTATGAAAAATAGTATGGAGATATCTCAAAGAACTAAAAGTATACCTACCATTTGATCCAGCAATCCCACTACTCAGTATTTACACAAAGGAAAAAAAGCCATTTTATCAAAAAGACACAGGCACTCGAATGTTTATTGCAGCACAATTCACAAACACAAAGAGTTGGAATCAACCCAAGTGCCCATCAATACATGAGTGGATTAATAAAATATGGTATATGTATAGTATATGTATACTATGGAGTACTACTCAACCATTAAAAAAAACTAATACCTTTTCTAAAAACCTGGATGGAACTGAAGACCATTCTTCTAGGTGAAGTACCACAAGAATGGAAAAAAAAACACAACATATAGTTGCTATTAAATTGGAACTAATCGATCAACACTCATGTGCACATATGATAGTAAAACTCAGCAGAAACCAAGCAGGTAGGAGGGAGAAGGAAGACACAGGTAAATTCACACCTAATGGGTACAATGTACACTATCTTGGTTATGGGCATGCTTATAACTTTGACTCATACTACACAAATGCAATTCATGTAACCAAAACATTTGTACCACTATAATATTCTGAAATTAAAAAAAAAAAGAAATTAGGGTGTCTTAGATTAGTGTGGCAGGGGTGGAGATGGAGAAAAATGGATAGATTTAGAATATATTTTGAGAATTCACTATTTTTAGAACCCACAAGACTTACTGATGTAGCAGGTGAAAGAGAAAAATCAAGGATGAGGCCCAGGTTTGGGTCCTGAGCAACTGGGTGCATTGTGCTGTTGTTGGTGAGGCAAGGAAGAATGAAGAAGGAGGATCTTTGCAGGTGAAATCAAGAGTTCTCTTTAGGCTGTCTAGAA
>CAUYSK010011309.1:0-68198 GCA_963575035.1 Avahi laniger | reverse complement strand
TTTTTTTTTTTTGGTCTGGAAAAAATGAAAGTGTTTCAGGCCAGGTGCAGTGGCTCACACCTGTAATTCCAGTACTTTGGGAAGCTGAGGCAGGAGGATTGTCACTTGAGGCCAGGAGTTCAAGACTAGCTTGGGCAACATGGGCAACATAGCGAGATCCCATCTCTATAAAAAATAGAAAAATTAGCTGAGCATGGTGGTGCACGCCTACAATCCTAGCTTCTCTGGAGGCCAAAGAATCGCTGGAGCTCAGGACTTTCAGGCAGTGAGCTGTGATGATGCCACTGCACTTTAGCCTGGGCAACAGAGAGAGACCCTGTCTCAGCAAAAAGAAAAAAAAGAAAGAAAAAAGAAACTTTCAATTATTGTAATATTTGAAGTGTTTATTTTAAATGTATATGATTCTAAAGATGAATAAAATAGCATATTTTTAGGTTGGTCACTGTATCAGTGTATAGGTACATAATTAAACAGAAAATTTGGGACATAAAGTACACATAGACATAGAAACTTACAAAATGAAATTCGTAATAGAATAGCAATTCTAGCTGCACAAGAACATCACTTCATAACAGTTTCAAGTTTAGATTTAAAAATACGAATAAAAGTATCAATTAAACCTGAGCTTCAAAAAGATTGAAAATAATCCATGTGGTTTGGGAATCCCACGTTTGCAAGTCTCGGAATACATGACAGAGTTTGGTAAGGGTTAAAGACATGGTAATTCTAAAACTGATAACAGCTATAGAATGTATAGGAAAACACTTTTACTGATTTATTTACTTATGTTGAAATAACAGTTACTGAACATAGTGTTTTGTATTTTTCAGCCACTGTGCTAAGGATGAGGGAGATCTCAGAAATATTTATGTATGGCTCCAAAGATGTGGCCTTTCTCAATCACTGGCAAGGTCTTGATTTATGTCTTTCAAGAGCAATGTTTAAAAGCCCTCAAGAAGGGATTTAAAATTTTCTTGCACTTTCCAAGGTGCACAAGGTAAGTGTCATGTCCAACCATACATTAAAATTTAAATGAACACTCAAAGCTGGTCACTTAACAAAAGTGGCAGGTAATGCCCCAAGATTTCAGGCCCGTGACTACCCAGCCCCACTTTTTTATCATGAAGAAGAGATTTATGCATTTCTGAGGTAAGAAGTTAACAGGAATCCTTGGATCAATCAATAGGAACCTGATTTTTTTAAAACAGTAAAATAGTTTTTCCTAATCCAGTTTTTTTTTTCAAATAAACATGCTCATTCCATATGAAGTGATCAACAGACTCATAAGAACCATTAGGACCAATCTGAAATTATCCCCTCAAAAGAACGCTGGAGTGGCTACATAAACAAACAAAAAATAGTAAAGCTGTCCCCTTTGATAAAACCTGAACCTCTGGAAAACGTTCTTCTTGCCTGCGCCTTTCCTGTAATGGCTGACGAGACTAAACTAAAGAGTTTAAATGTGCGTTTGCTGGGGACGCCACTCAGTCCTCATCTTATTTTTAGCCCTATCGGTGACCATTTAGCAAAGATCTGACTTCAGGGATTTGGACTTTCAGCTGCAACCCTTCACATCGTGTGCACTATTAAGGCTCTGGTCTCGGCACCCACCCCACTGCCCTGCTCTAGCGAACGGTCCCCACAGCTCCTTCCCTGAAAGTGTGTTCCTCCAAAGAGAGGAACCAAGGAACTTTTATCTGCAGAGACACACACACAGTATTTTACCGAGTCGTGCCTTGCTAGGACAGAGACTTTTTTGCCAACGGAAAATGAAAACGCTAATGTGAATATTCTTTTTCAAAAGCTCTTTGTTCAGAGAGGAAGTCTGGTTTAGTGAGAAAGCCCTGCAGTGGGCGGCGGTGATTCATGGCTCTACCCTGCTCCTTACCAGTGGTGTCACCCTGCACCAGCCACTCCGTCTCCGGGGACTGTAGTGAGGTCATGGAGAGAACAGGGTCAACACTATCTTACTACCTGGAACAACGCCAGGAGCTCTTCCAGGGCTCCTCGTGGCTGTCAGTGCAGTATAACTTTATACGCAGAAAGAAAAATTAAAATGGTGAAGAAAACCAGTGCAAGTGGCTTTTTGGTTTAGTTAAACAAAATACACAAAGAATTCTACTTTCAGCCAAGATTGAGAAAAAGGAATGGGATTTACTCTCCCGTCTGAAACAACCAACAAATGGACAAAATATATGGAACGATGTTTTGAAAAGATATCAGACACAAGGGGAAAGACGGCGATCTCTGAGAAACAGGGCAGAAATGAGGTCCTGCAGCTGCCAAACCTACTGCCCTGCATTTCCAGGCCCCGGCTCAAGAAGGGGGAATCCAGGCAGAGCCTGGAGGACTCCCAGAGTCAAGGATGTGCAGTGAGAGCCGGGAGAGAACAAGGTGGCTAAAATTCCCAGTACAGAGTAAGGGTGAGGAGGGAGTTGCTCTGAAGGAGAACCCAGAGATTTATAAAGGGTGATCCTTGAGAATGGGGCTGAGTGATGATCAGCGCGCGCATGTGAAAGAAACAGACCAGGGGAAAAGAATCACCCAAGAGCATCTGAGGTAACGGTGCCAGAAGCTGACAGAGAAATGAAACAGTACTTATTTCTCCCAGACAGATGGGAAAACTTAACACTCACGGTAGATTACTCAGAAGGGTCCTGCCTCGCTAATGGGGAATACTTAGCTATACGCAGGTAACTGCTCCAAATTCACCTAACAAATCTAAAAGAAGCAAAATCCAAAATGATCAAACTATTTTCAACTAACTTAACTATTCTTCAGAACAAAAACACTCAGCACTCAACAAAGTAAAAATCAGTGTCTGACATCTAATACAAAATTACGAGGCATGAAATGATGCAATAAACCAGTCAAAATTGGCTCAAAGTTGACTCACATGTTTTAATTAGCAAAAATGGATATTTGAACAGTTTTTAAAACTATATTCCATAGCTTCAAACATTAATATGGAAGATATTAGGGAGGGGAAAAAAAAAGCCAAGAGTGAATTTCAAGATATTCTCAAAAAAGATAGTACGTGTGATGAGAAGAAACACAGCCTGACAGAATTAAGGGCAGACTGAGCTACACCGTGGCCATCATAATCAAATCGCTCCAAACCAGTGACAAAGGCAAAACTGCAAAAGCAGTCAGATTTGAAAGAAGACATTATTTACAGAGACATAAGGATGAAGACGGCTGATTTTCCACTGTATACAATGCAAATAAGCAGACAATGGAGCATCATCTTTAAAGGAGTGGAAGAAAAATCCTCAGTCTAGAATTTTATACCCAGCAAAAAAACAGAAACGAAAACAAAAAAAAGTCTCAAAACCAAAGGTGAAATGAAGGCATTTGCAGACATACGCAAGCAAAAGAATTCACCACCAACCTACACACAATCCAAGACATTTTAAAGCACATCTTTCAGGAAGAATAAAAATAATACCAGTTGGATCTGCACAAAGAATTAAGAGTACCAGAAATGGTGACTACATAAGTAAACATATATGTTATTTTTTTATTATTTAAAAACTCTTCAAAAGATTACTATTTAAAGAAAAATAACAACAGTGTAGTATAGAAAAAATATGACAACAGCTCAAAGAGTAAGAGAGGAGAAATGGATGTACTTTATTGTAACATTCTCATACTATCTGTGAAGTAGTAACATATTATTTGAACTGGTATAATATCATTGTGATACGTTAAAAATGTTTTCTATAAACCTAAATTCAACCACTAAAATAACAAATAGAATTTATAAGCCAACAAAGGAAACAAAAGAGAACCATAAAAAAAATTCAATTAATTCCCTTGCCTCCAAAAAAGGAAAAAAGAAACAAAGAACAAATTGGACAAATAGAAAACAAATAGCAATATGATAGACGGAGGCATAACCATATTAATAACCCCGCTGAATGTGCATGGTCTTTCAATTAAAAGACAAGACTCAACTATATGCTCTCTAATAAGAAATGCACTTCACATATAAAGACAGTTTAAATAAAAGTACAAGGAGGGAAAAAAATACTATGCTAACATTAATCAAAAAGAAAGCTGGAGTAGATTTATTAATATTAGACAAAGTAGATTTCAGAGCAAAACATATTACTAGGGACAAAAAGTTATTTCATGAGAAGCGACTCAAAGAGGGCATAACAACCCTAAACATTTACAAATCTAAAAACAAAGCTTCAAAAGACACAAAGCAAAAACAGACAGCACTGCTAGGGAAATACGTCAGTTTATAATTACAGTCAGAGCTTTCACTACCCCTTGCTCAATGATGGATAGAACAAGCAGACATAAAGTACATACGCTCAGAACATTCCTACATTCAAAGTAAACTCTCCCACTGAGTGTTGGTGAAGAGACCTATGTCTGCACCACTTGGTAAGCCTTTCTGGGCAATGATCACTGAAAACCGCCAATAAGCCTTGTCACTGCTGACTTCAGGGTGGATGAGACTGCCTCATCCCCCGCCTTTGAGTTCTAGTTCCTACCAGTCCACTAAAAGTTCTTACAACTCAAACTCAGCCAAGGCTCAACTTTCCTTGACCTCATTTACATTACTTAACAGGATGAGGGGACTGAACTAGGTTACTGCTAAGATCCTTTGCTGTGGACTGAATGTTTGTGTCCCCTCCCCTCCAATTCATACGTTGAGACCTAACCCACCATGTGAAGGTATGAGAGGTGCAGCCTTCAGGAAGTGATTACATCAAGAGGGCAGAACTCTCACGAATGGGATTATTATCCTTATAAGGAAGCCCCAAAGAGCGACCTTGCTCTTTCCACCATAGGTGAACACAGCAAAAGACTCTGTAAAAAGGGTCTGTGAACCAGGAAACAGGCCCTCATCAGACACCAAATCTGCCAGTGCCTTGATCTTGGATTTCTCAGTGTCCGGAACATGGGAAATGAATTTCTTTTGCTCACAAGTCACCCCTGCCATGGTTTTCTGTGATAGTAGCCTGAAGGGACTAAGATATCCTCCCAGCTTTTGTGGTTTGCATTTCAATTACAGCATCAGTGCTATTCCCTCAGGAATATTAAGTCAGGTCTTGCAGGATGAGTCCCCTGGAAGCCTGACTGACCGCTCTGTGGAGAGAGAAGTGCCAGCGTTTACTGTGCAGAGATGGCCCTGTGACCCCTTGACCTTCAGGATGGAATGGACAAGGGGTTGAACCTGGGAATAAGGGGCTCCTGGCATTTCTGCTAATTTCTTTTGCATGGCTTCCACTCCCCAGGGCCCCAGCCCTCCTGCCTGTGTTGTGACCTGAAGTGAGGCGAGACCTACCCGAGGAGGAACGGCCTGCAGGGCGGTGATGTAGTTCTCCAGGGCCAGGCGGCGGCGGTCATTGAGCATGGCTTCCACTCTGGCCATGTGTGTCTCCACCAGCTGCTGTCTCTCGTTGGCTGCCTCCTGTTCCAGAGATTCCACTTTCTCCTGGAAATGCTGCCATCAGAAACACACACGTCTATCAGGACTGCACAAGTAGGACGGAACAGCAAGTTGAAGTCTTTTGAAAGGCACATCCTTTTCCATTTTTTGCAAGTGATAAAAACTCTTACAAAGGTTGCATAGTCATCCCAACAGCTTGACTAACTCTGCATGTTTTATAGTTAACTTCCCTTTCCTGCACTCTCCACTCCCTAACAAACCTAATTTCTCATTGGAAATCAGTATTTTAGAGGGTCCCTGAAGACTGAGTTGACTAATGATAATGTTAGATAAATTTATGTACTATTTGAATGCTCACATTATACATACTTTTAAAAATTCCTCTCTTACTGAAAGTACTTTATGGAATTGACTGTGATAATCTCTCTGTTTAATGAAGGTAATTTTGAGATTGGTTTCAGACAAAAATTCAAATTCTTATGTCATTTTTTTGCCAGGGGGAGAAGTAGCAGAAGTTTATGGCAATGAAAAGATACATTATTAACAAAAAGTGGATTGTAAATAGCAATATGAGTTTCATGGCAATGAATCACAACTTGAAATAACTGGGAGCGAACAAAAGGCAGGGCTGAAACGACCCGATTACTAGGCTGTAATTAGGAATAGTCCACGTTCACGGGAATATGAACAATCACACACGAGGGGGCAGCAGACATGCAGTCAGTCGATAAACAGCTGCTGTCTGTCCTGCTCGGCGGGAAGCAGGGTTTTACCTGAATAACTGCCTTCTTATCAGCTTTAGGCAAGTTCTTTGCTTGACGTTCTGCCTCTTCCCATTCTCTCATCACCTATAAAATAAAAACACATTCGAATTTCAAATCTTCAGCTTTTCCTTTAAATACAGAGTTAACTGGGTGGATTATTGTATTTTTCTTCTATTTCTGTCATTTTAAACGTTACAAAATGTATCACATACTCATTCCTATCTGAATAATATCTGACCTCCTACAAGGTTATAAATATCATAGCAGCACATTAAACACAGATGTTCGCATTTATTGCAGGAATATCGTCTTTAGAAACAAGGCTGGTCTCCTCCTCCCACCTCCCGAGAAGTGGGTGAAAGTCATTTTATTTTATGTGGACAAATGCCAACTATTCATAAAAGACATATGCTAACTGAACAAGGTCTTCCACTATTAAACTGAACACGAAGTAAATTTTAGTCTCCTATGAAAGCAAGTTAAAACATCTAAACTGTTTATTTGCACTATAGGGCAAAAGGCAAATATGACATTTTACGTGTATGTATCATGAATACAATGCCAAAAAGAGTACATAATGGGGGAAGGGAAAGAAGGCTCCTGTTGTCACAGATCCTAAATCTAGCCCCTTAAAGAATCAATGAGAATCAGGGCCTTCTGAGACATGAATAGCAAGAATTACTCTAAATCCCTCCAGAATTTCTGAGAAAAATACACATTATAATATTCTGAACATAGCAAAAAGGTATTTTTGACAAGTATCATTTAGTAACCAGGTGCTATGGTTTGAATGTGTCCCCTAAAAAGCATGTGTCGGAAACTTAATCCCCAATGCAACACTGTGGAGAGGTAAGGACTTTAAGAGCTGATAGATTAATATCATTATTGAGAAAATGCATTCATTATTGTGAAGAGTGGGTTGTCATATAATGTAAGAGATTCTGGCCCTCTCTTGCCCTTCTGACTTCCTCCATGGATGGCACAGCACCAAGGCCTTCACCAGATATAGGTGTCATGCTCTTGGACTTCCCAGACTCAAGAACTGCAAGTCAAATAACTTTTTTTCTTTATAAATTACCCAGCTTGTAGCAGTCTGTTACAGCACCACAAAATGAACTAAGACACCAGGTTAATCTGTTTTGTTGGAAAACGATGCTCCCTGCTCTCAGTCTTAATGCTCACTTGGATTTCCCTGAGAAAAGTTCACTCATTGATCTGAATGCACAAAGTAAAAGTCTGCACCTGTGTGTATGATGTTGAATGAAAATGATACTAACTTCTTACCACCTATGGTTGCCTTCTCCTTTTCAAGTACACAACCTGCTGTTGAGTAGAGTTTATTTAAGTGCAACTCAAACCTGAACTAGGTAAAATGAAGAAAGAATAATTAAGGAAGCGAAACACTGGCCTGCTGCCAGATGTGTATTTGCATACATTGTATACTTCTGAGGCATGAGAAAACTTGATTACTGCACCATAACAGCCTGTTATTTATAAGTATTTATCCATAAGGAATTAATTTTTCTGACATCTTTCAAGCTGGCAAGGAAAAAGGCTTGGAATAAATTACTATTGATAGAAACCTTCTATGAGACAAGAAATCACCATGTATGGGCTGAGCAGAAAGGATTGCTTGATGCCAGGAGTTCAAGACCAGTCTGGGCAACATAGTGAGACTCTATCTCTAGAATAAAATTTTTAAAAATTAGCTTAACATGGTGGCTTGCACCTGTAGTCCCAGCTATTTAGTGGGCTGAGGTGGGAGGATCGCTTGAGTCCAGGAATTCAAGGCTGCAGTGAGCTATGATTGCGCCACTGCACTCCAGCCTGGGGAACAGAGTGAGACTCTGTCTAAGAAAATAATAATTACAAATGGAATAGAACATCACCATGTGAGTTTCTAATTAGCTATTTTATTGCCCATTAGCATTAATTCTTTGTACAAGATACGAGACTAGCTTCCCTTAGTTTTAGTGAAATCACGGAGAAAAGAAGATGAAATACATATTTCATTACACTTGAAGAACACATCAAAAATAACCTCAGGTTCGCAGCAAAATTGGGACAAACACCCTGCTGCGATGAACAATAACAGAGCACACGAGAAAAGAAACATACTGTCCCAGTTGCTTTGGTGCCTCTATGAAGTTAATAAAGGGCACCTGTGGGCGGGGAGATATTGAGGACTATCTTCACTTTATGGATGAGATAAGCCTTGCAATAAAAATATTCCAATTTCCTGCTTCGAGAATGTTCACAGTGGCGGTACTCTACCAAGAATTCTTCAGGAAAGGCATCTCAAAATTAGTTTGAGACAGAGGCCGATGTTTTATTGGAAAGTGAAAAACTGAATTTCCCCATT
Source organism: Avahi laniger (assembly GCA_963575035.1). Classification (NCBI taxonomy): domain Eukaryota; kingdom Metazoa; phylum Chordata; class Mammalia; order Primates; family Indriidae; genus Avahi; species Avahi laniger. The sequence goes on along the minus strand of CAUYSK010011309.1, from coordinate 59,665 downwards.
ACATTTACATTTTTACCATCTCATCTGGTACAATCAGAACCTGAACTTTTAGCTTTGAGCTGGATGATTCGTGGACTAACTAAGAGAGATATTTAGCAAATGAGTTGAAAACAAGCATTACTATAGAAATGAACTCAAATTCTGATTTTTAAAGCAATTTAATAATAGCCTACGTCCGTCCCCACAATTAAACAAATCACCTATACTGTCCCTTCAAGACTACTTACTGCAAATGAATATACACTGTGGGCTCAACATCCCCCCAGTGATAACAGATAACATTACTGCTGACCCTGTGTGCTTTACAATCTGTCTCATTTATCTGATTGCTCACAATAGGCTGTGAGATTAGGCATGGCCATCTCCACCTTTTAGGTCAGGTGAAGGCTCAAGGATATGCAGGTAACAAATAAAGAAGGAAGCATATAAACCAAGATTTCTGTGGCTCTAAAGACCATGCCTTTGTACCCTGTGGCCCAATTTGCTATTAGAAAATGGAAAATCCACCAGGTGAGCTAAGTTTATTTATATTTAGTGACAGGAGAAAGGGCTCCTTCTGAGATGTTGCTGCTTATCTTTAAAACAAACAAAGAAAAAACTTTGGTCAACTTTCATTTCGAAGGATTTCCTTTTAAGGATATACTAAAACTGCTAAGTTCCTAAGTAATAAAAGCACTTATACCGTGTTCAGCTACTTATTTATACTTGCTAGATGGTGGTCATAACATATAGCAACAAAAATCTACAGATTTAGAGTTATAATCCCCAACAACAAAGCAAAATACCAAAAAGTCCAAAATCCTCTGTGTTTGTAAGAAAACATATAATAACAAAAAATATAATAAAAATCAATTAAAAACCCACAATTCTTTAAATTTAAAATTCTCAAGATTTGAACCTTGTGGTTGTTCTACATATTCTTATAAAGCAATTTTCCGTTGCATGTACAAAGGTATCTATTTCATCCGGATTTATGGATCTTCAAACACTTGGCTGCTTCATGCAGAGAGAATGACTACTACTAAGTAGAGATTTATGAGGCAGGCAAGTTCAAAGTCAGAAAGTCCCCAGAATTCAGCATCACAGATTATGAAGATAAATGTCCCAGGCATCTCACTTTCCTATGACCACTGGAATCTACTAGACAGAATTCTCTGCTCCAGAAGAACACCTTTTACTTTATCTCGGATATATCTGATGACAAAAAACGAAGAATATCTATCAAAATTTATATGAACTATGTCGTAGGTTAAATAGATGTGCTAAAAGAAACCTGAATTATTATTCTAGGAGAGAATATCATATTTGAAGCTAACAGAGTATTTGAAATCAGTTTTCTTAACAGGATCAAAATGACCAAGATATACTAGGGAGAAAAAATACAAGATTTAAAAATTTTTTTTTTTTTAAATAATGACTAAGTGGGTTCAAGAACAAAATGCAAAATTAGTAAGGCTTATATGAACTTCTGGGTCCATATAAGTAAGGCTTATATGAACTTCTGGAGAGGTAAGACAGATATATCCAAAAATCACTAAAAAAAAATGGAAGAGTAAATATTTAGAATTAAATGAAAGGTAACAGCAATGACTACCTGTCCTCATTTCGAGTATCACATGGGGCATAAGGAATGAGTGAGATTTGTCAATGTAAAGAAGAGTGTGAGGGCATTTCAGAAGTCACCACTGCGAGCACAGGGAAGCCCGCGATGAATGAGGTGAGCAGGTGCTGGGCAGGGCGGCCTAACCAGACAGCAGTTTAACACTGCGAAGGAGACGGGTAGTGGCTGAGACGGAAGAGGTGGTAGGAAGACTAGAGTCAGGGTGAGCATTCAGTGTTTACTTTTATTATTGTTCTCCTTTTTTTTAAGACTTCATATCCCCAGAATTGGATTTCTGAGGTTAGCAGGAAGCCTCTGAAAGCTTCAGGAAAAAGAAACAATATAGGATTTAAGTTTAAAGGAGGACACGTTAATGATAATAACTATGACTCACAGTCCTCCCATGCTTCCTTTACAATGATTATATATCTGTCTGTGTCTTTCCTAATGAAAAATTCTACTTTTTCAAAGAATTGGCTTCAGGTGAAACCTCACTATTCCACTGTAGCTAACTCTCTAGTTCAACTTGTTTTAGGTTTTCATAAGAACATGGGCAACCATTAGAACTGCACATATTCCAGAGTCAGAAGTAGTGTGATTATAATAAGGTTTTTTTTCCTGTTTGTGTTATTATTCCAAAGTAGATCCACGTATTGTGGTTAATTATTTCAAGGAGAAAAAAAAGGTAACTGTGTTACGCCTTTCTAGATACGTTTTTAGTCCTATGTTTTAAAATGTAGGTTTTATTATTATTCGGGCATGGTGAACACAACAGATCAGGAACAACTAGCACTGAAAAGACAGTCTGTTACTCACAGTCCCAAGAGGAGGGTGCACATCATACATGCAGGGCCACCCGGGAGGCACCAGCATCAGTCAGGAGACACAGGGAGTGAGGGGAAAACATGGGCAAGAGCTTTTCTTGTGGTCTTCATGGAAAGAAACGGGGGAGGCAGGGTAAACAGGTTTAGGATTGATTAGCTTGAATAATTTCCAGAGGCTCTAGGGAATGAGGGCGATGCCTAGTTATTTAGGACATGGCCCTGGGGTGATTAGAGCAGATGGACAGTGGCCCAGAGCGTAAGAGCCAGAGAAAGAAGGCAGTTGGGGGTTGCGGCTTTGGCTTGCTTGGCTTGCATGAGAAAACCTGCTCATAGGCCACTCATTTGCTATCTCCAGGAACTGGTTAGCCCTGGGACAGAGAGCTTCCCCAGGGGAGGTAAAGCCCCAGATCAGAAAATACGGAAAACAAAATCAAGATTAATTGTCTACTAACGATGTCTTATGATCTTACAAAATGTATGACAGCATAATTCATGAATTGTGTTTAATGTCTATCAAGAGACCTCTTAAGTATTTGTGTTAAGTATGACAAAAATTAGTCAAATCTTCCGATATATATGACAGAATACTAACACCAAAAAAACTGCATAGTTGACTTTAACCCAAAATCTTTATTCAGTCACTTACGTTTCTCTGGGCCACTTTTATTGTTTTGTGCTAAAATGGGAAGCTGCCCTCTCAAACCTCTATTCCTTTACCTATCGCTTAGGAGACCAGGTGAAATGATCTTATGGTTCAATTTAGTTTTAAGTTTCTATGGTCCTATGAATTCACTTTGCAAGAAATGGTAAATTCAAAGTTGTAATAATCTGATATTTAATATAAAAGCATTCACCTTTACTAAATAGAAGAACATTTTAATAGATTTTCATTTACAACATGGTAGTTACAGGTACTACATACACACATGGTAATAAAACCAAACAAGTACCTTTCTTCGCCAGAGAGAATGTTGTTGACATAATTTAATTTGTGCTTACAAAATACTGCTGTACCTAGTATACCTGGATCTTTCAGGGAGGATGCAAAAAACCCACAATAGCTGCCTCACAGCAAACATTTAAAACTAGAACTTTCCATCTGTAAAGATCCGAATAAAGCCACCGGGCCCCTGTTGAGACTGAGGCAGACTGAGGCAAGCTCAGATTTCCTGATATTGTAGGGCCCAAGAATGGAAGAGGCAGAGTTACCTGGGACATTCTTTCTCGGTGTTTAGCCTCGAGCCTCTCTTTCGCTTTCTGGAAGTGGGCGTGTTCATTCTCATCTCCAGGTGTCTCGAGATACTTGTCAACGGCGTCAGGGGTGCTGGCTGCAGTTGTAGGAACTATAAAGCAGAAGAAAAGCAAGTTTGAGAAAAAAACAGAGTATCCAATCATTTAAAAGAAAGCCATATTTTCGGTTACTTCCCAGAACAAAGAATTTAGTAAAGAAGCACATAGAAGATGTTAATGCTGTTTCAGAGAACACCACGGGACATTTCGCAGCACAGTAAGGATGTGTTTCAACACTTTCAAGTATACGGTGAAGGAAAATCTTTAATAGTCCACTTTGTGATTATAGTAATATATTTAGAGCCCTTTACAAAATAAGCATGCACAGAGCAAAACGGTGCTTACTACAGAATTGTTTTCCCAAATTCCCATGCTTTGCTAGATTAATTTTTTGCAATCTTGAAAGTAAATGATGGTAATATCAATATTACATGTTAAGATTTCTGCAGAAACCAAAGAAACCTGAAAATTAGCCTGTTGCAGAATAACTACACCTCAGAGCTCTACGATGTATTTTAGATAGTTTAATTACAAGGACATTTGTCATGGGACAGTATTTGAAACACTACAAAAATAAATGTAACTATCAATAAATGCATTTTTTAAATAACACAAGGACCTTTCTGCCTTCACAAATTTGGCAATAGTCAATGAATTCACTAAACTAGTTGTCAAAAACAAAGTAATTTCTATTTTAAATTCAACTAATACTGCTAAGCAATGTTGAGTTGCAATATATACTGCTATATTATGTGGAAACATAAATACCCATAAAATTGAAGAGTAACTATAAAACAAAAATGTCCTAACTCATAAGCCAAGTGATTTATAACGCTTACACAAGCAGTTTTCCGGAAGATTCATAATGACTAGTGAGAATTCAGATTATTTATGAGCTTAAAAAAAAATGAAAAGAAAAAGAGATTTTGACTTAAAGGAGAAAGTATGTTCAACCTAAAAAAGGAAAAGAGGTATTTTCACTGTGTTTTCAGGTCAAATCAACTTACGTGTTTTATTCAAAAGATTATTCAAATATCATCAAGGATGCAAGTATTCTTATCTAATTACTTGAGGATTATATTTGGGATATAATATCCCAAAGTAGACTTGAACAAGAAGAATTTATGGCTACGTCATTTTGAAACTAAACTCTTAAGTTAAATGTGTTTTATACATGCTTCAAGAAAATGTCTGGAATCTTAACAATCCAAAGGCTTCAAGATATTAACTAAAACCAAAGGGCTTTTTTTGTTAAATAAATAATATCTTTTACTTGAAAGAGAAACATTCATTCTGATTTTTTTCCCCCTCTACTTCAACCTTGACTGATCATTAATTTTCAAAAAATAGAAAATTTTGTGGTTATCTATGCAGATGTTGCTTCAAAGCGGACGGAAGGAGGAAGGGCGTATTCCCAGAACCTTTATACAACTGCCCCTATGTTATATGTAGCAAATGAGGGAGTGATATTTCTTCTTGCAGCAGCAGCAAAGGGGAGAAGGAGGGAAAAGTGGGAGCTTTGCAAGCAGGCACATCGGAATGTGAGTCAGATCAGCTGTGACCTAGAGCAAGAAACTCAGGCACTCCAGAGTCCAATTTCTTTATCAGGTGGTGATAACATGCTGGAGGACGCAACAGGAGTGCTGGGAAAATGAGACTCACACCATGTGTAAGTCACCTGGTAGAGAGGGTGGCACACGGGGTACTCATACGTGTAAACTGCCTTCCCTCCACCTCTGTGTATTATATCTCAGAGCTTACGCTAATCATGGGAAAAATCAGCTGCTTTTATTTCCAATGCACTGAAAAATTACGCACAGGACCTTGAAGTGCCACCTACAAGAAAAGTATGATGTCTTTTTCTAAAAAAATCTTAGGTATAACCCACAAAGAAAGGCTGAATGTCTTGCAAATAAGTAAATTCTTAATTTATAAGATCGAAAAAATAATTTTTGATATTGCATCCTTTCGTAAAAAAAAAAAATCAAATCAAAGGTAAATGTTTCTCTTAGCATAATCTCAAGCAAATCAATATGCAAGTATGTTTAACTTAATCATTTCCCCAACTTGACATGGATGTGGTATTTAGCAATTTAAATTGTTTCCCCTGGTTTTAATCATTTTCTCATCTCAAGTGCTACAGCTCAAAGGAGAACAAGTTAAAGTAAAAGCAGAAAGTAACAGTAATACTCTTTTGGCACAGTATAATCGGACAGAATGACATGATTAGGCAAACCATATTTTATGTTTTAAACAAACGAGAATCTATAAATGAGTGGGGTTATATTACTGATGAAGATAGCCATCTGGCTGTACCCGTCATAACCACAGCATGAGCACCTTTTTGGAAAACTGGAATCACAAAGCTTACTATATAAGTAGGAAGTTTTCCCAGTTCTTACGGTTTGCAAATATTATCTACTATAAAACGGAAAGGAGATAAAACACTACAATCTGAATCACATAATCAAATTGGCCTGAATTGAAATGTCGCTTTGTAATATAAGAATAAAAAGTAATCAAAAAATAAGTATGAGGTATGTTTAATAGGATTAAGACTATTTCAAGTATTAAATCTTCCTTTTAAGTGTATGGAAATAAATACAAATACTGTATTACCCATTTATTCCATTTAATCAAGAGATATTTCTGTGACGGTTAATTTTAGGTGCCAACTTGACTGGGCCACAAAGTCCCCAGATTAAACATTATTTCGGGGTGTGCCTGTGAGGGCGTTTCTGGATGAGATTAGCATTTGAACTGGTGGACTCATTAAACTGGGTTGCCTCCCCAGTTTGAGTGGGCACCATTCGGTCTATTGGGGGCCCGAAAATAAAAGGGAGGAGAAAGAAGAAATTTGCCCTTTTTGTTTCCTGCCTGAGCTGGACATGGTCTTCCCCTGATCTTGACCTGGAATTTACACCATTGGCTCAGCTCCCCTGGTTCCCAGGCCTCTGGACTCAGACTAAGTTACACCAGCAGCGTTCCCAGGTCTCCACCTGTAGAAGACAGACTGTGGGATTTATCAGCTTCCATAATCACCCTGTGAGCCAAATCCTCACAATAAATATTTTATTGCTTTTGTTTCTCTGGAGAACCCTGAGTAATAAAATTCTCTTCAAGTAAATCTTTTGTCAGGGGTCCCCGTTACATCCTGTAGTTGAGGAATTTAAGAGAAGCTGTCTCTCTTTTAATTTTTAAGTCAAACTTTTTAGCCGTTCACACTAACCCTCCATCTCAATTAGTAAGTGAGTGAAATTATCTTATATTCACATCAACTAGCAAACCAGATCACTGTCTAGTCAAGGAGAGAAGAGTGACAGCATATGTTGATATTTAACATGAATTTAGTATTTAATTATCACTGCTCCGTTGCTGGTCAGGGGGGAGGGGAGAGCAGTTTTTAAGAGGAGTGTGTCCAGAGAGTTCAGCTTCTACTTGTCTAATATCTACGCTTACATCCTACAGAGATTACGTTCCCAGGACTGGCTACCACTTTGTGATAAAGTCCATGGCAGGCCAGGGGCTGACAACACAGGTAGAGTGCAGAGGCAGGAAAACCTGTGCCCTAGCCCTAACCTTTCAAGAAGGCAGTGGGGCTCAAGGAATGTCAGGGTATGTCCCAGGGTACCAGGGAAAAGGAAGTTGTTTATTAGCAGGTCACTTAAAACATAGGTCACCAAAGTGGGAACAAACTGGCATTAGGAGGGTTTATTTTTGTTTTGTTTTTTAAACTACCACAAAGCAGTTTATCCTCTTCAGAGACCTCTGATGTTCCTTAGAAGCTACGAAAAGGGTTTAGATTTGTATGTTGACCAAATAATAGCCACTTTCCATTAGCATCTACTGTGCTAGGAATGTTCCATGTGTTCTCATTTAATATGTGGGAAGAAAAAAAAAAACCTACCCTATTTTATTGCGTAGAGGGGAAACACTATCATTTAACATACTCCTTCACATTCACAAACACACACAAAGTCGGAATTTAGGACTAGGTAGGCTATAAAAAGCGCATAAAGCTAATTTTAAGAGCAATCAAAGAGCTAATCCATCCACATGTCGGGGCACTAGAAAGGATTTTTGCTGTTTTATTTTGTTAATGAACAATATAACCTGGCAAAAAAATGTGGTTTGTTAAGATATCTGTTGGCCTATTTTCAATCAAACAGACGTTCCTGCCCTGAACGCTATCTGGTAAACGACCTCCAACACAAACAGGGTTATAAAACAGAGGTCACGTGAAAGATCCCACAGAGCCAGAATACGAATGACTTTTTAGCCTTGGGCCCTCCTCACATGGGCTCACTTATGCCTTCTGCAAGCAAGCTGGATGGATATGTTCACCTTTCCACAAAAATCTAGATGAAACTCTTGAGTAAACGTCCTTAGCTCTGGACTCTGACCTCTAGGTGCCTAATCATTAGCAGCACTACCCACGTCACATGCACGGGCAATTAGCTTTTTAAATGACCTTCGTATTTATTTTCTTATTTTAGTCTCCTAACAGCCTTGTAGCTCATGGAGTGTCCAGGGTGTTAGCTCCCTTCCTTTACAATAGCAAGAATGTGTATCAAAACACTCATGACAAATGAAAAAATACGACAGGAAGGCAGTTCCAATTCACAGCACATTATTGTTTCAAGGTGAACATTCTGCTTCCAAATACGCAGTGGCATTCTGGATGACTAACACCTTCTACGTAAGCCTTGTCCTTGTTCTTTGCAACCCTGGGAGGTCAGAGGTATCTGAGAAGCTGAGGCACAGCTGTGATGTACACAGACTGTGCTGCCTTGAGTGCGCCTGTCCGTTCCTTTCTTCCTCCAGTCCACCAATGTCACGGCCCTTGTTATACGCGAGCCTCGTGGGACAACAACCGGTGAGCAGAACAGACAAAGACCCTGGTCCTGGTGGCATTACATTCTAGTGAGAGAAACAATCACCACAAACATAAAATTAAAAAAAAGACAGGCAAGAAATTATATCGTTAGTATATGATTTCTATTATGGAGAAAAAAAAAAGAAAAACAGAGCAGAGTTAAGAAGGATTGGGAGAGTCAGGGCGGGAGGGGAGAGGTTGACCGCAGCAGTAAGTAGGTGGACAGGCCGGGCACGGTCTTAACTAAGAAGGTGACATTCAGACGCTTCCCAGGGAGCTGCCAAAGAACGTGGCAGGCAGATGAAGTGAGCATGAGGCCCTGACAAGTGAGGGCTCCTGGAAAATTCCAGGACGAGTAAAGAGACCAGGTGGCCAGAGCAGAGGCAGCGAGAAAGTAGTGGGGGGGCAGAGAGGACGTGGGGGACAGATTATGTAGGGCCTTGAAGCCACAGTGAGGACTACGCGATATGACACGTTGTCAAAGCATCACTCTGGCTGCTACGGACAAATGCAGATGAACGGTTTTTAAGAGCAGAAGACAAAGAAGAGGGTGGCTTGCATTGGGGTGGCTCTCAAGGGAGGGTCTCCCCTCAGCCCCCCTCCCTACCTGAGAGGGATCAGATTCGCTTCTTTCTCTCACACCAAAATGCCGTCACCACAGAACTGAACACTACGGGAGATACTGCTTTCACACGTGTGTGAGGCTCGTTTCGATTTTAGTAATGATACGCTGATGCTTGTCACAACACTTCCACTTCACACTGTAATCTCCTCTCTGTACCCGCCAGAGCTCTATTTTCCGGGGCAGGGAGCTTGGGGAGGGGAGCAGGTTTGCTTTCAATTTATTAGTGAACGCTGATGCCGCACCCAATATTCTTGTAATAAAATACACCTCCATCACTGGGGCCAAGACGCCAGTGAAACAGCTCCACACCTGTGCTTCCCCCGCGAAAACTATATCATTTGAAGGGAAGTGATTTCAACACAAGGCGAAAGCTGCTAAAATCTTCAGGATGCAGTAGAAGTCACTCTCTTTGCCCATCTGGAGGACTCCACAGGAGACAATCCATCAAACTGAACTGTGTCCATGCACTAATTTCCCTTATTTAGTTCTGATTTTATAATCACTGCATAGTACTGTTTTATATTCATTCTAAAAGAATGTGGGGTCCAAATTAAAGACACTGTGAAAAATTGCCTCTGTCATTTTGATATTCATTTGATATTCATTTCCTTAATCTCTAGGGTGACACAAAATTTTATAGTCATAATGGGATCAGGATGCAAAAAGGAGAATTAACTCCACCTTCAAATGGTAATGACCTCGACCACCTACAACAGGCCAAGTATTTCTCTAAACAGAGGCCCATGAATGGCATTTAGTCCAAATACTACATTAAATTATAACAAGAAAATTTGGTTGATCTCTTTTTGTCAGCAGAAAAGCAATTTATCTCTATAGCACTGACAACAGAAGATGAAAGTAAATTAAGATCTATATAAGTCATCGTCTTTTCAGTGAAAACGCTATTTGATACACAACTAGCAACGCTGTCACTTGAAATGGCTATAATTTATGAGATGGCAATGAGGATGTATATATATGGGTGAAATATAAACCTTTTAGAAAGATTTTATGTGAAAATTTAATCTTGAAACATGGCAGAGCTTTCAGACTGCCAGTCCAACTTAAAAAAAATTTTTTTTAAGTCTCTCCACTTCTCTAGTTCTAAAATAGCTAAAACTAACACATTCTAAATTCAAACATTCATCATCCCCACCAAGTCCAAGATAGAGGATAAAGTTTGTGATCTTTCAATGTAATACTAGATTTTCTAAAAAAAGAACAAAGGCACTTCCCCCCCATACGTCCCTATATCATGCTTATTTTATAGTCAGTGCAATCACAGTTGGCTGAGCACCCTACCAATGCACCGTGTGGACATAAGGCAATAAAAATGTAATCTATGTGGTGTTTGCTCTACTTTAGTCAAGCTACATTTCTTTTTTATGTCCATGGACACATACTGACATGGGAATGTTGTCATATATGTGAAATGACTATGAAAGAATGAATGCTGGCATTATTTTTATTAAAATCTATATTCTCTATTTAGCACCAAAATTTAAAAGCAACCTCAAGTCTGAATCTAAGAAACATGTGCAGCAGTTGCAGTAATAACTGGCATCTAGAATGCGTCAACCTTAGGTTATGGTTTTTGTCAATGTGTCAAAAGCTATTCTTGGCGTCATTAATGGAGGCTCATAAAGAAATGACCCATCATAGCTGCTCAACACTCAATAGATGAGTTCAAAAAGTCAAAATCTTCAATACTGTCCACTTTCACAGAAATTGTGGCAGTAAAAGCAGATGGAACTGTTAACCTCTATGGAAGTCTTAAGAATACAGCCAATATGATTTCACCCTAGCTTCTTCCTTCCTACACAATCTCTTCCTACGCTTGCATATTTTCCTTTATATTGTCATTCAAGTCTAGGACACACCTCAGCCTCATTTCATCAATAAAACTAACAAGTTATTGAAAGCAGGGTACTCGTAATACTTCGCTGGTGTTTCTCAATATACACAGCCAAGGACATCCTGGGCTCCAAAGTAATTGCTGTATTAAACCAAGGCTGGCCTTCTGGCTACTTTTTTAAAATTGATGTTTAACTGGAACACAGCATGTATCTTTGTTTACTTACTGTCTCTGGCTGCTTTCATGTCACAACTTCCGAGTTGAGTAGTTATGACAGAGACTATGTAACTTACAAAGCCTAAAATATTTATGACCTGGCCTTTACTGGAAAATGTTTGCTGATCCCTTTATTAAACTATCTGCTTACTTTTCTTTGGCAAGGAGCTAAATAAAGGACATACATAATGAGCATTCTCTTACTCCAGGTTAAACATCTCTAATCTGAAAATCTGAAATGCTCCTAAACTTTTTGTGTGTTGACATGATACCATAATGGTAAAGACACCTTGCTTTCTGATGATTCAATGTACACAACCTTTGTTTCATGAACAAAATTATTAAAAATACTGTATCAAATTACTCTCAAGCTTTTGCATAAGGCGAATATGAAACACAAATGAATTTGAATTGCATGTTTAAACTTGGGTCCCACCCTCAAGATAGCTCATTATGAATATGCAAATACTCTAAAATCTGAAAAAATCCAAAATCTGAAACACTTCTGGTCTCAAGCATTTCAACCTTCATTCAGAGTTAATGGCCCTCCTTTTTAAAAAATGCTGGTTTGCTAAGTAATTAAATTCTTTTCAATCAGAGGGACTCTGACAGCTATGAGGAGAAAGCCATTCTTCTTCTCTAAGCATTTCTGGATCCCAAAGATTTGGCTTTTCATACTTGTCAATCTGATAGATTTTACTGGCATTGATGTGACATGTAATTTAATTCACCATCACATCTTTTAGGCTTTTAATTGTTTTTCATGATGCTTGGCAGTTTTACAAAAATATCATAGTTCCAGTAGTATCACAGAATGTGCTGATGGGAACTAATATTTGCTATTTAACAACTGGAAGAACAAGAATAGTGTGATTAAGAACAACAGTTCAAATTTGGCCAAGGACTAAATGGCGTGGACACTAAGACTTCTGTCTTATGACTCCTGTCCTTGTGACCACCCTGGGCTTAAGGTGGTACTTTCTATTCAAAGGCTGCATGGTAAGTTGCCTGCAGTTTGCAAATTGTGAGCTTCTGAGGCAACAAACTTAGAATTTCAGGGTGGTGGTTTGGCCTGATTTGATAGGTTCCAATTCTTTTTATATTCTCTGGAAGTGTACTAGTCTATTCATGATATCTGGGCCATTCTGATGTGCCTATAAAATAATCTTTTTCGCTCCTTCAATCCTGCATGGGGCCAGACCTACACCATTGCAAACACTCTAAATCCATAAACATAACCCCAAGGTACAAGTAACCTGTGTAGCAAGGCTACAGGGCATCTCTACAGATAGTTGTTCTCTAGGGATTCTAGGAATCTAAGATGAAACAGAGGAGGAAGTGTGGTGCATGTGTGAACCACATGCTTCCAATCCAGGAGTTTACTTTTTTATTCACCGCTTTGGTAGTAGCTTATGTTAGAGTAGAAAAACTGAGACCTCTAATAGACAGCAACAGCAACTTCTATCTTATCTCACAGATATTGAGAGCTAGCACAGTGGTCTAACAAATTCAATTTCATAAATACCTGTCGAGAATTGAAGGCTACTGACATTCCAACACTTCAACATGCCCTCAAGCTAGTGGAAAGCATACCTGTTTACACCAGCCTAGTTATATCTCTCAGTCAGACATGGGGAAATTACTAGTTCAGAACAGTGGTTCTCAATCAGGGTGATTTTGCCCTCCCGGGCACACTTAGCAAAGTCTGGAGATCTTTTTAGTTATCACAGCTGGAGTTGTGCCAATGGCATTTAGTGGATAGGGGCTGGGGATGCTGCTAAATACCCTAGGCATAGGACAGACCCCCACAACAATTAATTATCCAGACCAAAATGTCAACAGTGTTGAGGTGGAGAAACCCTGGTCTGGCTGTTCTTTGCACAGACGGCACCACCTGTCACTGCAAGTGAGGGAGCCAGGGATGGGTCACTCTTTGGCCGGATCCCATGGTGCAATCTGCTGACTAAAAACTGGCTGCTCTTTGTGAGATTAAATGCCATTAAGGAGTTACACTATCTGCCTTTTGACACGCAATCTGACGGGGATAACACTAGAAAAAAAGATCATCCTCTCGTATTTGAAATATAAACTGATCAACGAATATTTATATAATAATTTTCCTGTTTACAAATACTGCACTGTGCAGACTGAATGTCAAATTTTAGAACTGTCCTAAACCCAAATGTGCACATGCAAAATTAATGTCAGATACAACTAATCTCTCACAATATACTTTATCTCAAACAGGAAAGGATTTTTTTAAAGGATTCAAATCCTTTGTATTTACTTCTTATGAGTAAAATGAAAGCTCTCAGCCTCACGTCTCTATCCCTTATTTGTGGTTTAGATTCTTATTTATGATAACAAGAACAACAAAATCTGTGTCTCTAAACCTGCAATGCTCAAAATTGATTTTTATGACAAAAATTTGAAACCTAGAAATGCCTGATTATAATAATAAGTCTCGACAGGAAAATCATTGTATTTACAATGCAGACCATCATACATTTTCTTCGTAAGTGTAATCTTGTATCAGTTCAGCTGAAGAGCTTTTTCTATCTCATTTCACATTCATTATTTGCCTAGAAGAGGCTCCCAATGAGCGACCCGTTTATAAAACCAACCACCTCTGTGCAAAGAGATATCATCCGATTAGCTCTAGGTTGGTGAGGGAGTAAAGAGTAAGCCAAGTTGTCCAATCGAACAGGCTTGTTTGCCTTCCAGTTCGGCTCATTTTCTCCAAATCAAGTCTGCTATCTGCATTTGACCTCCAGATGACCATGACTTTTTCAATTCAAATGTGCAGCTTTGCTACAAATAAGATTGCATAGCTGCACAGGCTATAAATAACAAGAAATTATATGCTTTCTCTGTCTGTTTGTACCAGCACTGTAAAACCCTTCACTTGCTGTGATTGAATAGTCTCTGCAGGTAGACAAGAAAATATAGCTGCCAAAATCACTTCATCCTCCTAGTGGAAAGGTGTCAGGATCCCAAACACACTGCAAGTGGATAGAGAAAATTACTGAGAAAGAGAAAATTACAAAACGACTTTCAATATCTGTTTGGAAAAGTGGACGATGCAAAAAGCAGTTGTGTGCATGTCATGAAAATAAATTTATCAAACAATGATGTTTCTTTCCATCGATTAATAAAAATACAATTCTTTTATATGCTAAAATGATATAAAATTATACTTAAAAAATAATCATTGTTTTGTAAAAGGATGGGAAAGACATTTAATTTACTGATGTGTGCTATATTCATGACATTTAGGGAAAAATGTTAATGTGCTTCATCCTCTTTCCATTATTTTCTGTATTCTTAAAATGTGCTTCTGAACCTCAAATGTAATTTTACTAACCCAGAAAACAATGTAAGAACCAAATGTTTAGCCATTTGGTGCGGAGCACAGCCAAAACGTTATCTGGGTTTCAAACCTGGTCTTGCCATGTTCCATGGCGTGGTACAAGTCACTAAGCTCTTGAAGCCTCCTTTTCTCACATGTGCAAAAGAAATGAGTAAAGTGTCCAGAAAGCATTCTATAGAAAAATAAACGATCAGTGAAAATGCTTAGAACAATGCAACACGCCATGAACATTAATGTGCCACCAATACCACAGTGTAATCTCTGCTCTTCTCTAGTCCTTCTGTGTCTACCCACTTGCCATACTTTCAAGCTTTCAGAGAAAAATGCTTTTTCACAATAGCAGAAAATGTCTTTATTGTAGCAGTAAAAACCACATCCTTTGAAAGTTATACATAATTTGAATTAATCTGAACACTTTAGGAAGGCCATTAAAAAACTATAATGGTTTAGGATGAAATCTTTTGTAAAGTACATAATTCTCCATCTGCAATTTATATTTTTAAAAAGATAACTGGTTTCATCAATTTTGAGACTAGGTTTTCAGGATAATGTATATAGATGCTAATTTATTATAAAATATCTAAGCTACAAATAAAATTGTATCTCTTCCTTTAGCAATCACAGGCATCAATAGTATATATCACCCTTAACCTAAATCTGAATAAACCTATTTCTGGATATGATCCAAAGCCAAATATGAGTATTGAAACCACGTTTTTAAACCAAGCTAGTCTAATATGACAACTGAAATAATATCACAAAACATAAGATTCTGTAAGACCTGCAGTGGTTGGTTGATATATTTTTTTATAGGAAGCTCACTCTCTCCTTCTTAATGATAAAATCAGAAGCTGGGCACCTGTCACCCACTCTTGTGCATTCTGAGAAAGGAGGAAGAGGTGGTCCTAAAGTCTAAGGACTTTGTCTTACGACACATGTATCTGGAACCTGTGCACAGGAATTAGTCTGTTTACTAAAATGCATGAATAGTAAATATTTTTCTGAGGAAACAAGTTACTGATGTATAAAGTCTCTTGTTAAATCATGGCATCTTGGTGGTCTTGAGGAAATAAAACAGTGATGCCAAATAAAAGACAATAATGTTGTATATATAATATTTAATAAACACACTAACTAAAAAGGAAATGGATCAAAAATAGAAGATTTTCAGTCAGTAATCTTAGCCTGACATCTCAAGTTGTCTGGCAAAATTAGACATAATTACAATCAAGGCAATGGGAAGAAACATTTTATTAAAAGACAGGTGTTGAAGAAACACAAAACCATGCAAAGAAGGTGATGATGCTGGAGTTATAATCCAGCCCAGCGACCTCCTCCTCCCCTCCCCCTTCCCCCAGGTGAACGACAACATACGTTTAACAGGATCTTGGGGAAGAGGTTCCTGGGTGGTCTTGAGTAAACTTTGGGACACTATGGAGAAAATAAGAGAACATAACTAAAAACAAAAACAAGGAACATGGGAAGGATGGCTGAAACTCACACAATTCCACTAACCACCAACAAAATAAAAACAAACAAAAAAATCATCAAATTGAAAAATAAAAACAAAACTAACGTATCCTGAGCTTTGTTTCCTCCCTAGAACCGAAGTAAATGTATAAACACCAGATCTATTTTCACAAGAGGTTAACATCTTAGAATGTGAGATATTTTGTCTCTGACAGTACATCCAAGTAACCTGTTGAGAGGATTCTTGCTCCTGTTCTCTCTCCGTTGTGTCAAACATCACCAGTTCCCTTCTGTCCCCTCAGAGCTCACCCATTCATGGTATAGCTTCGGGATCCGGTCTCAGGCTATTTGTTGAGGCATTACTCCCCACTTATACTTATCCACCCACCTAACTGACCTTCAGCCTCTTGCTTTCACTTGCTTGATCTATCGTTCTGTAACCTACTCCTCTCTAAAACTAAAAAGCCTTTTCTAATGCATCCCTGTCGGAAGCATCTACCTTTTGCAAATCTTTCAGCAAAGCGTGTGCCACCCATGGCACATTCACCTGACCTGTGCTGCCCACTGCTTGCTCCCAGCCCAAACTGATCAAAAGGAGAGGGGGAGCCGGAGGCAGAGGGTGGGTGCAGGGATCAAGGGGACAGCTTCTAACTCTCGAGGCAAGTTCATCACTGCTCATAATTAAAAACAAACAAACCTCTTTCTCATAACCAAAATATGTGCTATTCCAGAAAATACACCTACCTCTGGGAAAGGGAGAAAAACATTGGAAATCTGCCAGGAAATTGCCCTGAGTCACTAAACTAGTTAGAATCACTGTAATAAGAGCGCTTTGTTCTCAGGGCTTCTCAGGGCTGCAGGCGACAAGAATCCCCCCATTGTGTTCACATTACCTGACTTAATTGACTTCTTTGTTTGAAATTGAAGAAAGGAGTCATTTGAGCTAGAAGTTGCAATCATCCAATCACAGCCAGAAAAAAAGAAACCTTGGGGTTACCAGTTCCTACACCTGTTCACACACAGGACTGAAGCAGCATCATCCCATTCACAGGTGATGGAAGGATACCAACAGAAACTTTTCCATTAGATTCCACTTAGATACTGGGTTCCTTCACAATGGAAGGTCTTAATGGTGCGGGTCCTTCTGTTGTTTTGCTTAATCCTATGATCCAGCTGGTAAACAATTTATATAATCCCCAGAATGCCAGGCAGGAAATGGTAGCTGCCATCCTTGCAACACAGGAGAGAAAAGGCAGGAGTCTCTCAGAGAAGAAATGCACAACTACTGAGTTTCCTCTTTAATTAATCAGGTTGAGCAATTGCTTCTTGAGTAGTTCAAATTTCCTATACATGAATGAAAATTAATAAATAAATAAAATTGGGGATTTAGCTTTGGAAGGCTACTAATAATAGCAGAAGTCTCATATATTTGGTGTGTTACCTCCTGAGAATTTACCTTGTCAGGGGTAAGTTTCATCTTGCATTTAAGTCACCATGACTTCATGTATTTATCTCCCAGCATTATGAAAAGTTTAACCTTCAAGAAAAAGACTTTGAAAATTATATTCCCCGAGCCTTATGTCATGGAAAGTTTCTAATGTTAAGAGTTTTCTTCTATTTTCAAAAGAGGACGTGGAAACTTGACATTGCACATGTCTGTGTGCTGAGCTCAAGGGCGACCATGGGCATTTCTACCCTCTGGCACATGAGGTGCCTGAGCTCAATTCAATCCCACTCCCTCATCATCACATTAAAAGACACATGTTACGGAAAAACCGAAAGATATTCATCACAGCCACACACCTTTGTCAATGCAACCGAAGCTTGCAACCGTCAGTCCGGCTTCCGGTGGCATACGGTATTTGCATAAGTAGTGCACATGCATAAACACAAACACATATGTACACAGAGAAACACATTAAGTATGCAGTTGCAGATACGGCTGCAGAAGACAGAACAGCCACTCCAGCTTTGTTTTAAAGAGAAGCACTCCAAAGTCCCTACGGATTGCAAGACGTATCGACCACAGCTAGTGCAGGAACACATCCATGGCCATGCTTTAGTAGAGAAAGACGGAGAGGTGTGCTCATGACTGAACATACTGCGGAGACTTTGGGCAGTTAGAGAAGTTGATAGAAATGTGGTTAGTGGTAGCAACAGGCTCATTCCCAAGAACCAGGAAAATCAATCTGTTACAAAGAGCAGAGTCAGTGGCAAGAAAGACGAAAGGTGGCCAGGCTCGAAGAAGGGTCCACTTACTGACGCTGCCACACACGGCCATGCAGTACTCTTCTGTGTCAAAGTTGTTCCGGTTGCCGCCACATCCGCCGTAAAAGAACGGGGCACACTTCCCTTCAGTCACATCAAAGTACCAGCGGGAGATCATTGCTCGGCATGGCCCCGTCTCGGCTTGTTCAGAGCACACCTCTAATCAGAGGAGATGTGGGGAACCACATTTAGCATGAAAAGGCACTGTCTCGCTGTTCATGTACACATGTTTCTCGTCCTATGTGCTAATCCTCCCAGTGGTAACTAGGACTGGGTTTATTAGGCAGCATCTACCCAACATTGACTGAGAAATTTAATTACCCACCAGGACTTGAGAGGTACCTCTGAAACAAAGCAGTGCATTCTCAACTGGTTTTATGAGTGCAATGCTCGGTAGTAATAAAAAAAATTCCGGCTGGAAGTGAAAAGATCATTTGGCTGCTTTTAGATGAATGAATATTAAATGACGGAAGGTGTCTGCACATCAAAACAATTCTCCACTATAAAAAATAAACTTCTCTTTAAAAAAGTCAACTCTGTGGTACCGTTTCGGTTATGATGCAAACGTTTAAGCTCTCACAAGCAACAGATTGTTTTCCTTAATAATCGCCTTCACTTAAGTATAAAATTAATCATGCATATTTTTAATGTTTTCCAGTTTTGGGGAGAGACAGCCTGTCTACTGACTATATCTGAAAACCTGTAATACCTGTAAATATGACTTACAGTAGATGACATTAACTCTAAGACCATTTTATTTGTACATCAAAATGTTTTAAATATTAATATATTTTAATACATATATACTAGCTATATATTAAAATATGTATTATTTTTATATTTTACATATTTATATGAACCTTGGACAGGCACATTGCAGGCAATAAAACGTAGTCCACCAACTCTGATTTGTTAATACACACCATGCACTGTTTTACATTAAAACACATCTTACCTGCAAACACATCTTGCCATCCTCCCCAGGATCAGTTTCACGATCCCTGATTGACTCAAAGCACAGTAACCCATCCAATTCCATTCACAAAGTTAACATGAATAGAATTAGAACTCTACCTCCCATGTACATCCCATTTTTGTTGGAAGTGAAACAATAGCTCCAATTCTCCCTCTGGGTTTGTGTCCTGCCCTTCCTAGGCTGATGCCTTAGCACACACAGATGTCATTTCTTCTTAGTTTTGTTAACATGCCAAGGGAAAAACACCTTTCTAAAAGATGAAAGCCATGCATGATCCAGAGCTTGCAAGTTAGGAATACTCAACAGATTGATTCTAATCAACCGATCAAAGACAAAGACCCACAGTGTCAACATAAATGGGACTAACATACAACCTCCCTACACACATTGTTCTTGTGGCAGATGCAATGAAGTGCTGGCAAAACCAGAAGTTGCCACCATCACGATGTTGTCAACAGAGGAGGAGCAGTCAGCATTGAGCCTAGAAGGTCAGTGTCAAATACTCTGCAGGAGAAATGCCTCATGTAACAGATATCTAGGGTGATCCGGCTCTCTTGGGATGGTTTCCATACGGAAACATCTGGCTTCCAGAGCACCAAGCTCATTATCATCCATCATTAAGGCCATCCCATTCAGTACTGCTGCTTTGAGAGTCCCCATTCTCCAAGTACATCTTTTGAATTGGCTTTCTGTATAGAATTCTCCTGTAGGCTGAGAATCAGCAGACCTGATGATACAAGTATCCTATCCACTTGGCAATTTTATTTATCCTCTAAAATTAAAGGACTGGCATCCTAACTTACAAAGGGTGAATTGGTTTTGGGAGCCGTATTCCTTCTGAGTTACTGACAGAGCAGTTTCTGGACTGCAGAGCTGAAAGCCACACTCCAGGTGTGGGAGCCCTACCAACCACAGCCATCGGCAGTCTCCACTCCTGGACTGTATCTTCTCCCTCAGCTGTAACCCACATTTGCAGGCTGGCTTTTCCCTCCTTCTCTGTATCTCCTTCACTCATCTGTACATGTTCATGTCATATGCTCTTTCATATGTTGCTAAAACCTGGTAATATCCATTATTTAATCTCTTCCTGAGGCCGTGTTAATTCCAACAAGACTACAAGGCCACAGTGGTTGCTGAGCCTGCGCTGTGGTTGGACTTGGCACTCGGACTGCAAGCACTGTGGCCACCGCTATCAGTGGAGGCATGGAGTCCCTCCGCCCCACAGTCATAGAAGTGTTGGCAACGAAATTCACCATGCCTTAACAATTTATGCCAATCCTCACACTTGGCACCAAATATGTGTCTTCTGATCCTTCTCTGCCACAGGCCCCGTAGTGGACATCACATCTCTACAGGTGTAGGACACTTATCTTTATGAGCTTTTTTACGTGCTAAATAAAAGCAGTAGAATCTTGGGTGGTGCAAGTTAAGTAATAAAATTAAAAAATGATGATCAAAGGAGATAATATATATTTGCCCATTCATATGACCTAGTAACAATTTCTTACTTCTAATAAAGGCAAAATCTCCCAGTCCAGAACCCAAATGGCATTATAATGTATTATCATTTTCCTCTACCGCTAGTGAAACACAATGACACATTCACTTTTATTTTACTTCTGCCGCATTCTGAAATAGCTCTGAAACCCTTTATTACAGCTAATTTGTAGAATCCAGGCCAATGCATTTATATGTCAACTAAGTAAACAGAATAAACTACACAATGATCCCACAACTCTTACTGTAGTCTCCAGCTGTAAGAAAAATCTTGATTCCTTCCTTCTGAAAAGGCCAAGAAAAGAGTGATATAAATCTGCATTTGGGCAGTGTTGCATTGGCTCTCCTGACCTTGTTAGGGCTGTTGGCACTCTTGACTTTGAATGGCCTCAAAGAGCGTCACAACCTTGGTGGAGTCTGGGGAGGGGGAGGGCACCGTGGGCAACAGCATGCACTCCTACAAGTATTCACATACAAGGACAGCTGAGAAAATGTGGCCCTGGGTGGGCATAATGGTGCATTAATTTAACGCCAACTGCATAATGTACTGAGGATTCAACATGCGTGAGCCTGGAAGAACAGGACTAAGGGTGTTTCTTTGTCACTTCTCAATCTCTCAGACAGCCACCTCACCCACCTGGCTCTCAGCAGCTGCCATGTAGGAGCATATCCCACCAGTACTCGACAGAGCCCAGACAGGCCTTCTCTAACATGCAACCCCTGCCCTGGAGAAAGAGAGTTTCTCATTCTGATCCCCCCAATCATCAGCATCACTGAGTAACCATCTGGCACTTGCCATCACTGTCCCTTAAGGCTATGACTAGAACATCAACTTTCCAGAGCAGGCTGATTTCAGAGAGGACTCAGAGAAATGGATTACTTACCCTCCCTCACTCATCATTATATTCCTACTCCACTGTAGGTCACACAACTATTTGGTCTCTCTGACCTTTTCTCTAACCTTTTATCTTTCCAGAACAATTGTCCATGTAGTAGAAAAGAGAACTGTTGCTTAGTCTGAAAGAAGCTGCCGCATAGCTAGGGTCTGCACTAGGGAAGTATGATGCTAACGCTTTTACACAAAGTATTAATAAGCATATAAGAAATGGTCAGAGAGACTCTGAAGAGAACAGGTAGAAGAAGGAACACATACTTTGGTTAAAGAAGAGGTAAGGGATTAATGTCAACTTCATAGTTGTGATATTGTACAGTGTGAAGATCATTCAAGGTCTCTTTATGTTAATTTTTTTTAACTTCATGAATCTACAATTACATGAAAAAAAAATCCTCACATCAAAAAAAAAAAGAGGAACATTGGTAGCTCAGTTTGCCTTAGAATTTTAATCTTGTCTCCTTCCTTGCCTCTCTTATCACTTACAATCAAGTCCCCCAAAGGACTACAATTCTCAGTTTGAGAAAATTTATTTTAAATTCCTTTCTAGCAGTGGGAAACAACCAGGGAATCTAACGATTCGAGACCCTAACCAAGCAGAAGAGATTTAAAGCAATGAGACCTGAAAAAATCACTAATAAGTTGCATGACTAGATTCAGAGAAAAAAAAAAAATCTCTCTTGAATAATTTTTCCTAATAGGATAATTTTTTTCTTCCCTAATCTGTAGAAACTGCTAAAAAATTCATCAAAAAACCTGCTTCATATTAATTACCATTATCACTCAGTGGAAAGCTATTTACAATGTCATCCACTAAATATAGAGCATGCCTCATTAGAGATTATATAACTAACCCCCATCTGAAAATTAAAACCGCATCTTCCAGATATATAATATATACAATTATTTGTCAATTAAAAATAAAATTGAAAAAAATAAATTTAAGAAACAAAAAAATAAAAAAAAACCTTTGTCTTCCTTTTCTCATCTTCATTCTCTACTCCAAAATTAATAAATGAAAAGAGTAAGATTTTAAAGTCGTTTGTTAAACATTTTTTTGAATTCTAATCCACCTTCATTTCCATTCAAAGTAAATATTATAGATAATAATGGAGAAAATTTGCCCAGAAAAATAGAAGCAGTAATACTTCTCAAAGAGAAATGTTACACAGAAACATTTGTTACACAAACTTACATGAACATCTAGGGAATGACAATCTTTGCTTATTCATATTTAACTTCTTAAACTTTTAAGATCATAAATATGTTTTCTAACATTCTCTTAGCCGAACTGCTGGGAAGGAAGGATTATTTTTTCTTTTACAACAACTATATTCACCCTTTAAGCCCAAAACACCATTCTATAAATTAAAATGCTAGTGTACACAAAACAGAAAGCAAACTTATGGGCTTCTAACCAAACTCCATGCATTTTAAATCCTTGTAAGGGAAACCCTTGCTGAGATCTGTGCTGGTTTCAACACTACAATCCATTTTCTAAAAATCAGTGTCATACAAAATACGATACAGAAATGAAGCCAGAGCTTCCTGCATTATATAAACTTGCTGTTCAAAAAATAATGCTCAACCACAAAAAATTAACTCTGAATAGGAATTTCAAATTGGAGCAAAATTTTTTGTGGACAACCAAAGTTTGAAAGCTAATTTTACACTTTTTAACAAATTCAGCACAAAGACAGTTTGAAACTGGCAACTAAGATGGGGAGAAAATCTCCACTTTCAAATGTATGATAATTCTAATGTCTTCTTATAAAGCAAAGTTAACAGATTAGCAAATAATTAGCTTTAAATAAAGCACTAAAGATAAATTTTAGAATGTAAAGCTTTTTATTATGATTTCACTTTTGATAATTGCATTTCAATTATTTTCAGCCTACGTGAAATAAAGCTGTATTTGCATGTAATTGGTAAATTTTGAATTTAGAAATTTTGAGAAAGCAACCACTTGAATAATCAAACTAAATAACTAAACCATATTCATATTAAGAAAGCTAGAAATTATATATTCTGAAGTTGTAAAAAAAATCCCAAAACATTATGTAGCATGATTTTTTCCATATTCTAAAAGAATACATGCTCAATTAAACTTCATACATAACGAATATATCTCCTTTCCTTGAGTTAAAAATTATATATCTTGTATTCTTTTCCTCCAATTTTAAAGTAGAGTAAAAGGGCAAATGTAAGATGACAAATATTGTTTGTCTTTGTAATAAATTACCTGCTTAACATAACAGTGAAATAAAATGAAAATAAGGATGTAAGTATTGAAATCCACTAACTATATTCATCTTCAATATTTCCAATAAATTTTGATTTATCTGTCTAGTCATTTAATCCATTAATAATGAAAAAGGATGACCTCACTATACTTAAAACAAATTCATTTTTATGCTTGATAAACTTATTGCTGCAATTCTAAATGTTACTATGTGGTGACACTTTATGAGTCTAAGTTATCAGACGGAACTTGAAGAAATAAGTAGGCAAATTTGTGTCTGATTCTTATAGATGAAAAAATTTAATAGTCAACATACTAAAAAACTAGTTATTTTTTAAGAATGAGTTTTTCCCGATGTTAGAATCACGTACTTTTAATAGAAAAGAGCATTTATCACGTGCTTGCACATATTAGCAAGCAGTCATCAAAAAACGTGTTTCGAAAACTCTGATTAGGGCAATAAATGATGAAATATTTATCACCTAGTAATCATATTTTACTAAACAGAAGCATGTAAAATTAGGCAAGCAAGCTTGAACTGAAGTCTTATGACAAATCTCACTTAAGCTCCAAATACGGATTGAAATACAAACAAATGATGCAAACAGCTGTGCATGGTAATGAAATGAGATGATGGGTGCTAATTTGTCACGGAAGTCTCTAGAAGATATCTGCAATTGCCTAGCCTTTTTACTGAATTGTGTTAATTCTCTGAGGCTAGCCAATACATCTGTCATTCTAATTATACCTGACCCAATTCTCACATCTCTTCCATGATGAAAGATTATTTATAAAATGCCACCTGAAGGAGATTTACTTGTAAAGTATTTAGACTAATCAGTATTCCCACGCTGGTGCTGTTAGTGAGCATTCATGAAACAGTATCACTATGATTTTTCCTCAGCCTTTGTTTCCTGCTTGTTATGGGAATAAACTTGCTCTTCACTGAGCTGCGTGTTTAGTGTGAAGTGCAACAGAGTATTAACCAGAAGTTCAAAACTCTAAATAAGATATGTCCTGTATGGGAAAATAAGTAAAAGTGATTTTTCTTATTGGATAAGAAGCAACAGTATCCTGGGAAATTAGCTTTCTCCAGAAAAACAAAAAACAGAACATTCAGGGGTACAGTGCATGCCAATTCCCATGGTGTAAATACTCCCACCACTTGTGTTGCAAGCTACAAATGGTTGTGGCTCACAAATTTCTCAACACTGTAATAATTAGCTTTTACAGGCTAGTAGGAGTTGGCCACACCACCACACCAATGAGAGAAAACAGGGACTCAAGTGAAACTAGTAGCAATTATCTCTGTAGGAAGATTGTGAGAGTTTTTTAATTTCCTTGGTCTTGGGGTTTTTATTTAAAAAAAAAAAAGGATCAGAGGGTAGACATTTCAGGATTCTTTCATGCTTGGTGACATTTGCTAATATACTAAGAACAATCACACCATATATAAGGATGGTTTTCCTTTTCAATTTCTTATTCCTTGTCTCAATGCCCTCAATCTACACCATATGGAGGACAGGAGATGCTACCAAAGTCTACTCCTCTAAGTACAGTCCATGGACCAGCAGGGTCAGCATCACCCAAGACTCAAGCCCCACTCTACACCTATGGACTCAGCGTTTATGTTTAGCAAGAGTCTTGGGTGACTTGAATGGACATTAAATCCACTAGAATGGATCACGTTGAGAAGCAATGTGATCAAGCATATCTTTTAAATGCAGTTGACATGTCAAAACTGAGACACAAGATTCAATCACTTTCTAAAAGGACCAGAGGGGAAGAATTAGTAAAAGTTGCACTGGTTTTGGCTTATTAAAAGAAGTCCACATATATTTGGGAAAAGAGAGATACAACATAAACTAGTAGAGTCTAAAAGACTCAATTATACATCTTAAAAACTTAATGTGAACAGATGATCTATACTTATTTTTTATCTGAAGTTCTGTCCTGTCTTAAACAATATTAAAACAGCTTTAACACTTCTGTCTTAAATCCAATACCAAGATAATAATTCCCTTACTCATATTAAGTCTATGAAAACATCAGACTTCTCAGAAGTCTGAATTCAAGTGATATCATTCCTATAATATGCCAGAACATTAGAGACATCAAAGCTTTTATTTTTATTTGGAAAAAATAATGAAGAAAGCTGAGATAAAATCAAGAGCTTAGAATGTATTTTTTTGTACTAATTTTCTGTAAAGAAAGGATTTGATGGCATTTCTGTTCTTGCAAAAAAAGGATGCAGAAAAAGCCAGAGGTTGGAAGGGTGGTCTTGCTGTTCCATGTCCTCTTCTGGGGGAGATTGAGCATCTCCACTTCTCCATGTTAACTGGCTTCCTGTCACAATCCCCAGCAGGAAAGAACCAGCAGACTCCAGCTGAGAACAGCAGTGTCCCTGGTCACAATATGGATGCTAACAACTATTTGCTATTTTATAATGATGTACCAGAGGAGAGTGAATTTCTTTCAGGAAAAAAAAAAAAAATAGGAAGGCAGTTTACCTCCATGGCTCAATATCTATGTGGCAAATATGCATATGCAATATTTCAAGTCAATATTTTCTGGTATTTTCTGTCCCTAAATAAAGCTACTAGGCTACACAATACATCTTATCAAATCCCTGCTTTTACTTTATTAAATGTGTACTTATCATATTTGTTTTAGCATATTTTTGTTTATTTTATTTTTGTTCAATAAAAAATGTTCACTGGCTACCTGCAATGTGCAAAGCACCGAGTTAGGAGTTACAGCTGACATTAAGATGAGACACAGTATTATACAGGTATTACTTTGTTCATGTATTTAAAGCTGGTCGTCACTATAGATCTCAACAACCAGAGCCCAGTGTTTTGCAACCAGAGAGCTTCTATCTCTTAGCCCCTCCCAGGGACCTTTCTGGTCATCAAAACTACTGGCATCTAGTCCGTAGAGGCCTGGGATGCTGTTAAACATCCTTCAATGGACAGAACGGTGGTCCATAGCAAAGAATTATCTGGCCCCAAACA
The DNA here is from genome assembly GCA_963575035.1 of Avahi laniger. Taxonomy (NCBI): domain Eukaryota; kingdom Metazoa; phylum Chordata; class Mammalia; order Primates; family Indriidae; genus Avahi; species Avahi laniger. Next base: position 32,650 of record CAUYSK010011309.1, on the reverse strand, counting down.
TAAATAGCGCTGAAGTTGAGAAACGCTGCCATAGCCCAAGCAAATCCAGAAAGATTCGTGTTGCTGTTTAGTAATTTTGCCCACCAAGGCTACTGTGCAGCAGTCACCAACATCTCAGAATTCCTGGGTAACAAAAGCCAGTACATTTTCAACACAGAAAGAATCATGAGAATTGGCCAGCAAGACCTTTTTCTTTGCTTCTATCATGAAACATCAAGAATCTAAAAGCCACATGTAAGCAATGTGAAATTTCCACCCACGTTCTGTGATATTTTCTTATTCTGTCTCAGAAATTATACCAAGTAAGAACATATATAAATTCAAGAAAGAGATAACCCTAACTCATAGTTAAAACACCTGGACCATTATAAACCAAATGCAGTGCATATCTTTAACTTTTCTCCTGCCCTAAACTCCCTTTTTACCTTGGGAGAGTCCCTTTATTTTTAAAATGTACTGCTGTCTTGAAGGCTGACGAGTTTTTCCATACATCATTTTTATAGGAGATTCATTCAGTCATGTCTGCCCTTGACTTTTCACTCTTCTAGCAGAAATCACCAAGGTCAGACACGTTGGAAGAGATGGCTGGAAACCAAAGATGAATTTTCAAAAGGGCAAAAGGGTCCAAGGCTGAGAGAAGCAGATGTTTAGGCTTTAATCCACTCTGCTTTTAAAAACTCCAGAAACAAGTCATTTTTCTACACGGGAACTAAAGGTTTCCATTAAACCCACTGCGTTGCTACCTGTCCAAGGAATCCAAGGCTCTACTTCATCGTAGCTTCTTGGATCAGCTAACAAGGTGTGCCCGTGAAAATGTATGCACATTTAAACGAGCCGTTCCCTAATTTGCTGATTTCCTTTTTTAGATTTAATTTTTTTCTAATTGCAAACTCTTGAGTTGAGTAGATGTACAATTGTCGTGCCTGAGGCATTTGCGTAACTTTTTTTAACAGCAACTGATTTGGAGAAAAACATGAGAAAGATTAGTACTCTTTAAAAATCTGGTTTTTGGTTTTTTAATTAAATTGGACAGAAAATGTTTTTTATATTTAAAAAATTTAGATATAATTGTATTATTAGCTGATTACTTCAGCTCTTCTAACAGTGAATTACAGAAACTTGACATAAGCAAAACAGCGTAGAAATGGAAGGTGAAAAACAACTAAGCACTCTTAGCCACGTAAAACTGCAAACAAAACCAAGTTCAAAAACGTAATTTTCCAAATGGCAATACAGATTTTTGTGAATATATTAAATCACTGGATTCTATACTTTATAGCATGCAAATTATATCTCAATAGAGTTGATATTAAAAAATAGAAAATGATGTATGTGCGCGTGCGCACACACACGTATCTATGGCTCTCCTCCCTTAGTCTCACGTTTTAAGCAACCTAATGATCAGAGTGGGCGTTCTACATTGAGACCATTAAACGATGTGAAAAGACACATATCGATGCCCTAATTCCCTGTCTCTATAAAAGTATGTATCAGACACCTTGAAATCAATGGGTGCCACGCTATGGGGCACTCAATAACAGGCTGCCACCTGTCACATCTATGGTTAATGCTGACACCAGTTCTCTCAACATCATTAGAAGGTATGTTACAACCTGGCCCAGGGGTAGGATTAAATCCTATCCACCTTACTCAAAACATGGAGGATGACTGGGTAGAATGGCTCATGTCTGTAATCTCAGCATTATGGGAGGCCAAGAAAGGAGGACTGCTTGAAGCCAGGAGTTTGAGACCAGCCTGGGCAACACAGCAAGATCCCATCTCTACAAAAAGATTTATAAAATTAGCTGGGCATGGTGGAGCACAGCTGTATAGTCCCAACTACTCAGTGGCTGAGGCAGGAGGATTGCTTGAGCCCTGATAGATGTTCAAGGTTACAGAGAGCTATGATTGCGCCACTGCACTCCAGCTTGGGCAACAGAGAAAGACCTTGTCTCTAAACTAACAATAATAATAATGATAATAATAATAAAAAATAATTAAACAAGCAAATAAAAATACAGAGGAAAAGGCCCAAGGCTTGCTCTAAAAGATGGAGCCGAGTCTCTTTGACCTGTTCCCAAACTCCCTGGAGCTTTATTTTCATTTTTGGGTAGCTTGCTACTACTAAAGTCTCAAGTGAGCTAATCTTCATGTTTATAGCAAGTCAAACTCACAGTTTATCCCAAATTTTGTGAAAAGTTAAATATGAATGATATGCAAGAATCCTGTTGGTGAATTACAGGCAACTTTGTGTCATGTTCACTACAAACGAGTAACAACAGAGACATGAGAATTCAAGCTAAGGTGTATTTCTTCTACCCTTGAGATCAATAAAGTCTATTCTGATTTATTTGAAATACTTATTAGATTCCTTCTATTTGGTGTTCTGTCACCTGGTAAATCCCTGTTCTTTCTTTATAATCACTCAAATGCCACCTTTTCCATGATGCCTTAGATGAAAACTTCTGTCCCCAGGCTGAGCACTTCCTTTTTCCTCCATGCTACCAAAGTTCCTTCTTAGCCAGCTCCGAGAGACTCAGCCCTCTCAAGGACTGTGCAGATAAGGCTAGAAGCATCCTGAGCAGGCCACCTTATTCATATCCATGTGTTCTCAACAACCAATGCAACGGCCGGTACCTTGAAATGCCTGGTGATGTTGGTAAAATGGATAGCAGTAAATAAAATGGTGCTTCTCCCAGATTAATGGTCACCAGAAGGAGAAGAGTAATAATTTAATTCTGCCAAGGTCAGTCATTTAACCCAAGGCAAGCAACATTCAGGTCAAACTTTTTAGCTTTCATCATCCTGTGAGATGGTAAAAGAGCCACCTATATCAGTGCCTCTGTCTATTTAAGAGAAGAACTTCCATGAGGTTTAAAATACCCACAAGAAATGAAACTCTATCTTGAAATGCAGAGGCATTTAATATCATCTTGTCAATTTTTTTAGCTGGACATAAAATTTAACTGTAGATACTTTAATATACAACATATACTCACAAAAACATTTTAAGCAAGAAACAGAGTTTAAGCTGTTTTTTTATCATAACATAATATCTATAAATATCAGCTCTATTAAAAATAACTAAATGAGTAAAACTGGAGTGTCCCTAATTCAAAGAAATGCTAAATGCCTGAGGTGATGGATACCCCAATTACCCTGATTTGATTAATTCACACTGTACACGTCTGTATCAAAACATCACATGTACCCTATAAAGACATACAACTATTATATACTCATAATAATGAAAAATTCAAAAAAATTAGCTCTATTATACCAATAGATATGGATGAGTCACATTTATGCTTTTTATAATCAAAAGTCAATGTGTGGGCTCACCTTTGGCATTCTTGATTAGCAGTAAACATTAGCTCTTTGATGTTCAGAATACAATCGAGGATAGGAATGATGATTACAACCACAACTAAGAGAGCAGCTAAAGTTAACTGAGCACTTACTGTATACCAAAAACTATACTAAGTGTTTCCCATGACTTCCTTAATTTAATCCTCATAAAATAGTTAAATATTAGGTAGGTATTTTTAATATCCATTTTACAAAAGGAAGCAATGAAGATTAAAGGTTATTTGATTTACACAAATTTACACTGTCAGTAGGCTGTGGAGAAAAGATTTCAATCTGGGCAGCCTGCGCTTATAAAACAAATTGAAAATTGAATGCTTACCAGGAATTATTGTAAGTGCTTAACACGGATTATTTAAAGTCATACTCACCATGAACATGCAAGGTAACATTACTACCTACGCTGCACACATGAAAAATAGGTTACTTAACTGGCCCAAGGCCATAAAATTATTAAAAATTCTCTCTTAAATACTATACTAGTCTGCTTCTAACCATAAGAAAACTACCTTAAAGAAATTAACATGATACAGTCTTATCTGAAATATAAAGAACTTGATAGTCATGTCCTTATAGTCACTATCAGGGGTCAGCAAACTTTTCTGTAAAGACCAGACAGTAAATGTTTTCAGCTTTATAGGCCACATGGTCTCTTTTGCAATTGCTCAACTCTGCTTCTGCAGCAGGAAAGCAGCCATAGACGACATGTAAACAAAGGATTGGATGTATCCTAATAAAATCTTTGTTGCGAAAACAGGCAACAGGCCATTTTTAGCCCAAGGGTCATAGTTTGTTGATCACAGATCATTATTATTATTTGCAGATGACTGATCATTACTTTGATTTAAATAATAATTCTAGCCTGAGCAAGAGTGAGATTCTGTTCCTACAAAAAACAGAAAAAATTAGCCAGGCATGGTCCCAGCTACTTAGGAGGCTGAGGCAGGAGGATCACTCGAGCCCAGGAGCTGGAGTTTGTAGTGAGCTATGATGACACCACTGTACTTTAGCCTGGGGTGACAGAACAAGACCCTGTCTCAAAAACAAAACAAAAAACAACAAAAAAAACCCTCATAAATAAGAATTCTAAAGTGTCAAAAATGCATAGTGTGAAATGGATATATACCTACAGCAAAGGAATATACATTTACAAGGGAACATAGGTTAAAAGAACTAGTATGGATTTATAAAGAAAAGTCAAAGTATAATTTTGACATGATTATAGCGGAAATATCCTGGCAAATCTGGGTCCGAATGCTGGATTCACTACGTACCAGTTATGACCATGAACAATTTAAAAAAAAATTCTCTAGGTCTTTTTTCTGTTGGCTTTAAATGGGGAAGTAAAATTTCCGCCTCACAGCATATTTACACGGACTAAAAGACAGAATCGCTGCCCTACAGGGCAAAGGAAGTGGTGATCCTGAAAATCTGCACCCGCAACAAAGAATTTCATCTGGGACCTGCCACAGTCTTCTAGCAGGTGAAAGTATGTCTGCTCTGGCCCTGTGACACCTTCTACGGTAGCAAAGAGCCTGGCAATGAGCAGGGGCACAATGATTATTTCCTCAACAAATGTACACAAGGAAAAAAACCCAGTTATTCTGGGCAGGCAAAATTGGCTAGATTAAATCCAAGATTATGTCATTTATTCAATGCGTATGTTTAATCAGAGTTTAGAATTCATGGCTCAATCAGAAATTACCCTGACATCTTGGGTTTGTTTATGAAGTGTAATCCCTCCTCGAAGAACACAAAACTAGGAGCAAGAGTCTAAATATACTATAATTTTACTCAAATTGGTAACGATTTATTCCACTACATCAATATCTAAGTTTTTGTTGACTACCAGAGACAACAATAAACCGAAAAGCCAGGTAGATTTTGCAATATAGTGTGCTCACTTTCAAACAATACCTTTTTCCTCTGGAATCAGTAACAGAGAACAGATATCTCCTACTTTGGTATCATTGATTCTAACAGAACACAGCAGAAAATTTCATGACCATGCTGAAATGTCTTCTATTTTCTTCCCCTATTTCTTTCAAATTTTGATGGGTTACAAAAGTATTGAGTTTTTTACAAGGCACACTAAGGACTGGTATTAGTAGCAATATGTTGGGAATGATGAAACAATTTTCTTTCTAAGTATGGTTGTAAATCACATTTTCTTTCGGGTGCTGAAACATTAACACTGAAAATGAGATAGTAAGCCTCCCTTCAGTATCTCTTCTTAGCAAGTCACTTCTGATTTTTATTTTCAGCACAGAAACAAGCTACGTGTAATGAGAGTTTTACAAAGTGAGCAACCAAGTCTGGCACTGTCATTGTCTCTCAATTGGGGAAGAAACACAACTCACCTTCTACACCAACGATGGGAAAAGAAAGGGTTCTTTGTAACTGATCTCTTGAATGTTAGCATCTAAAACTTGTATTTCTTTAGGAATACAAAAAACTAACTTACAAAGACACAATATACCATAACATGTTTCTATTAGGCCCCCTTTCCCATAAAGACTTGTCTCTGTTTTATAGTTTTTGTCCACTTCAGGAGTTTGAGACGGAATAGATGCATTCCCATTAAAGGTTCTTCTATTTCTGGCATTAACAGTTGGTACCTCTAACTGACCAGGTATTTGCTTTTACAAAGTTACTTTTATTGCTCTTCTTGCCATCAGAATTATTAATTTGTTATTTTTTAAGGTTAGTTTCTTTTTTACCTCTAGCCTGGAGATTTAAAAAAAAAAATTCTTATAACTGCCTTTGCCTTTCTATAGGCAATACTCTAACATATATGTTCTTCTATGTTCCATCTTAATATTTAATAATACTACATGTAAAATTAAGCTAAAAGAACTGAACTAATGGAGAAGATAATAAGGCTACTTTATCTCAAGAGAATCCTGTCTTGGTCTGGAATATGGGCATAAATTTATGTGGTATCCTCTCGTACTGCATAAATTATGTCACTTTTTGTTTACCTGCCACCTCAACAATGTCAAAGCAAAATCTCTTCATTGTCTACTGGAAAAATCCACAATACTTACTAAGTTCTGAATTAATATTTGTTGAATTAATCACCCTCAGTTAATGCCCACACCTGCCAGCCTAAAATTGAAGGTCTCCCCATTTTGGTCCCAATCTAATTTCCTCTTCTCTATAGATACAGAAGGTATATTAATTGTTGCTGGGGGCTAGAGGTAAGTACATGGATTACCTGTGAATAAGTATGAAGGATTTTATTAGGGTGATAACTGGATTATGGCGATGGTTGCACAGTTTGGTAAATTTATTAAAGCTACTGATTTGTATACTTAAAAATCAGTGAATCTGATGTAAATTAAAAGCTGTAAAAAACATGCAACAAAGGGAAGAATATATTGCAACGATAATTAGGAATGTATCTCAGGCAGAGAAAGTAGCCTATTTTAAGTTCTCACATAACAACAGAGCTGAAATCATTATACCTTAATAAAAAGTGAGAGGAAGCCTTACAATATTGTATCATTGGTAGATGAGTTTTAAAAGTATTTGCAATATATTAAAATTCAATTAAGTCTATATTTACTCAATCTAGTTCTTCTGGAAGTATCTTTTACTATCTACAAAACAAATACATATCCTTTAAGAAATTTGATCCAACTAGTTACTAGTTGTTATAACATTTGGCTGTCTAATAGAAACTGAATGCTTGCTTTTATTTCATGGAGACAAAAAAGTAAATCTTTTAATTCATTAGTTTACAACATTCCCAACAGGAACATTAATTCAACAGAAAAAGAAAGCCTAAGATTTCAGCAATACATTATTTTCTTGCAGAAGGCACTGTCATACTTCCCAATAAAATAATTTAAATGCAACACAAATCATCTAAGTTAAATTTCATAGATGTAGTACTCACCAAATCTCCTTCTTTAATGCAATCTAACCACAACTACTCACTCAACCAAGATTTACCATAAACTGTCTATGAGCCAGGCACTCTGAATGATACTGAGTAAAATCCAGTCCTTACCCTCAGGGAGCTCACAGTCTGGGTGGCCAAAGAGGCAGACAAAACCCAAACACCCACTGCCAGGGGAACACCAAGGAGTCACCTAACTGTCTGTCAAATGAGATGACTCCTGGTTAGGTGGAGTCTCACAGAACAATCTGAGATTTGCCAAGTACCATACGTACACAAGGTACAAGACAAACTGTACAATTAGGATTTCACAATATTGGAAATTAGTTGTTAGACTGCTTGTTAAACCAAAAAAAATTTCAAGAAGCATAAGAAGCCTTGCATCTGGAACATAAAAATTTAGGGCGGGGAAGGGCTTGGGGAAGGCAATGGTGGTAGGGCGGATAGAAATGTCAAACTCTGGAATTGTGCTTTCTTTTCCTTGGGGGACGGGGGAGGACCCAAGCAAATAGTGGATTTACCTCGAACCACCTCTTCCACAGACTCCGTGGTGGTCGTGGTGGTGGCAGCGATGCTGGTGGTTCTCTCTGTAGCCTCTTCATAGGGTTCCTCAGCCTCTTCCTCTGCCTCATCACCATCCTCATCATCCTCATCATCTTCGACTTCTTCCTCAATGTCAGCCACTTCTTCCTCCTCTGCTACTTCTACAACTTTGTCTTCACTGTAAGAGAAAACAGAAATAACAGTCACAGTCAATTACACAAGTTGCAGGAAAAGAAAAGAAAATCATCAAGAAGGAATCTGGGTAATTTGAGAGGGAATGTGACACGGAATTAAAAAACACACAAAGCTTAAAGCTGGCAGGTCTAAGTACGAATCCCAGCTCGGCAGGTCTGCGAAACTCTATCCTCGGCCATCGCTCTTCTTAGTTACACAGTTGTTAAGAAGGTGTACCGTGATTCCAATTATATGACATTCTGGAAAAAGCAAAATTATGAAGACAAGAAAAAGACCAGTCCCTACCAAGGGATGCAGAGGGAGGGGGGAAGGGTGGACAGATGGGGCACAGATGACTTTTAGGGTAGTGACACTACTCTGCATGATACTGCAACAGTGGATACATGGCCTTACATAGTTGTCAAACCCAAAGAATGTACAGCACAAAAAGTGAACTCTAATGTAAAACAGGAACACTGGTAAATAATGACGTGTCAATATTGGTTTCATTGTACCATATTAAGGCAAAAATGTTAATCGTAGGGGAAACTGTGGGAGAAGGAAGGGGAGCTTAGAGGGGTGGAGGGGAATTCTGTACTTTCTGTTCAAATCCTCTGTAAACCTAAAGCTGCTCCAACATATAAAGTCTATTTAAAAGGGAGTGGGAGAGACCAAAACTGAGTTTACTATGTTATGGGGATTCCTTCTCACAATGAATATGCACGAACCACACAGCACCTGCATGGAGGCAGACAGGCAAGTGTAGGTGGAAACTGGTTCAAAAAATGGTAACAAAAGTTTAAACTGGACACAGAGAGGAAAGAACTAACTGGCTTAAATAAGTCCGTAATACCCTGTGGTCAGGGATGCCTATTGATACTATTTAGTTGAGCTCCGTACTTTTGTTAATTGCTTCTGTTTTGTAGAGTGTCAAATATTTCAGCGGTTCTCAAATTTCACTGAGGATCACAATCACCTAGCAGGCTTATTAAAGCACAGATCGCCAGGTACCACCTGCAGTGTTTCTAATGTAGCCACAGAGTTTCTGAATCAGTGTGTCTGGGATGAGCCCTGAGAATTTGCAATTCTGACAAGTTCCCAAGTGACATCGATGCTGCTGGTCAGCGAACGATATTCTGAGAACCACTGAAATATGCAACACTGAGAATGATGGCAACAGACGACCAGTACCTCCAGTACAATTGGGAAGAGGGTCAGAAACAATATTTATGGCATTAAATATCTATATGCTGATGCACAACGGTAACTAATAAATCAGCAAATTTGGATGACAAAAGGAGGACACGTCCAGAACAAAATTTAGAAGACCTATTAAGAACTCCTTGTGGGAATTGGGACTTGCCAATGCAGGCACAGCTGAGAGCATCTGAAGAAGATAAATGAAGGTAAGAATGTAAATGTCAAGTAGGAAAGTCTACCACACACCACCTGGCTGGACAGGAGAAACAGATGTCCTTGATCAGATCACAAAACCAATACAGGAAAAAGATCTAGACGTGGCAGAGGGTTTCGTCCTACCAGAGCAGAGGCCACAGGCCGATTTCGGAAGCAGCATCACAGTCACAGGATTAAGAGCCGCTGTGTTGACATTGAAATGTCCCCAGAAAAAAAAGGAAAGCAGAGGGGAATTGTTAACCCCGAGCTGACTCCGGCCAACGAGGAGCTCACTGCTGGGAAAAGTGACAGGAACCGGGGGCATCTGTGTCAGCCACAGCGTGAAACCTTGGAATGGGAGTGTGAGTACAGCGGTATGTAGGAAATCTGATTGCAAACATGTCAGAGACCGAGAACGGTAAGATTCCACGATCTAGGACAACAGCAAGGAAGATGGCTCAAGAAAACTGAAAGGCATTCAAAATTCAAAGTCTGACAAGACAGCCACAAATAACTTTGCTGCCAGTGAAGGGGAAAGATACAGAGATGAACACAGCATTAGCGGGAATTCTCCGATTAACTCAGAATTTAAAGGACGTTTTATACAAGTCCCGTGAAGATGTGTGTGGTCCCCATGGAACACCTGTGTGATCACATGTGATGCAACAACAGCATAAGGACTTTCATGAAAGTTCTATAAAAATGTGTATGATCCCCCAGTGGAACATCTAACTCTGATTAAATATGACACAAGGATAATAAACGAACATGTCCAAAGAAGTTGGAAGCATGTGGCTAAAGAATAAAATGTATTAAGCAGAATAACTGATTAATAATAATTAACTCATGTGTTAATAAATGAAGTGTTAATACAGAGAAGATCCTGATCTGTTCCTTTAACTTATCCATAAGACCATGAAGAAATAAACAGGGGAAAAGAGGAAGTGAAAACATTGGCAATGGCAATCAGATAGTAGAAGTCTTCATCTGTTTAGAGATAAACGAGGTGGAATAATTGATTTTTTGATGCCTGAATCTCTGCACAGAAGTCTACTACTCGAGACAACATTCCAAAACAATCCTAAACTTAACAGTTGCTTAGCTGCCTTAAACTTGATCCGGTACACTGCCTGCATTTTTCCATAGAATCTCCATGTTGTACTACTAGTGAAGAAAAAAACATGACCTGAGGCATGTCATCAGTTAATTTAGTATGTTTGAGATCACTTCGTTATTCAGTCAAATCACAGGCACCAATACTGTCCTCCAATTTAAGTAGAAAATTTAAGGAAAGCCACGGAAAAAAATCAAATGAAACCAGTATTCTCCTTAAACCATGAAATGTACACGTAATCTTGAACCACAACTGGAGTGACAATGTCCAAGCATATGATCCAGGGTGAAGACAGCACCGTGCTTCCATGTGGGATGATGAAAACACAAGCCTGGGCACCCCCAGGTGCCTCCTCCAGCCTTCTCTGTTATTAATGGAATGCTGCTCTTAAAGCTCCTAACTGAAAACATGCTTATGAAAACAGCTGTTTAATGTGATCTGCATTCTGGTATGTGTCTAGCCATGAAAAAGAGTGAATTATATGGCTGCCATCCATCATTGCATCTGCCTGAGCAATTTACTGGCATAATAACAGGAACAGAGACATATAATAGTTCAACTGGCTAAGGAATTAAATTACTTGGCCTAAGAGAACTTGGGTCCAAGTTCTTATTATCATAGCTTAGATTTCTGAAATTAAATTTAGATATCCATGAATTCAATTATCCTTTTGGACACTATTTAAAACAGTAGCACACAGTTGTATACCAATGATGTTGCCTCTTCCCAAAGAATGCCAAACACGCCAGCATTACAACTTCTAACTGCAGTTTCCAGAAATAGCAGGAGAAATATTGAAAGGAAAAAAATTACTTTTCCAATATTTCTTCAAATGCCAGAAAGTTGTTCTGTGAGTTTTGAAAAGCTGATCACAGTCTAAAAAAACACAGGGAGAGAGCAGTTTATGGAAACAGACTGAGCATCATAACACAATTTCCTTATAAACAATCCAGCAAGAACTCACAATAAAATAATCACTTGGTAAAATGGTGGAAGATTCATAAACATTCACAAACTTCAATGGCTGTCAATTTATACTAGATGGCTTTTACAGCTTTTAAACACTAACAATGAGAAACACTTCTACAGAATGAGGAAACTCTCTGAAAATGCTGACCGTCCCAAGAGTATCCGAATTTATTAAGAAGGTCAAAGGAACATTACTACAAGGAAATAAATCACTGATGATAAAATTTATGTGTCAGCATACAAGATTTTACTTTGGTGAGTACGTCACAAAGGTGACTCTCCTCTGTTTCTAAATAAAGGCTGACCTTGATATAATTCCACATGCAGTTGCTGGCTCACGGTCCTGTTAGGGAGTGAACGATTTGGACTCACATACCACTTCTAATTTCTTTCTATTAAAGTCATGCAAAACAATTCACCATTTACATTATCTGAAAAAGCCATAGGACATTCTGGAAATGGCAAAATTTTAGACTGTGAAAGTATGAAAGTATCGGTGGCTGTCAGGTTAAGGAGGAGGGAGGGTTGAACAGACCAAAACATCCGCAAATGCAAATTTTCTGGGGCAGTGAAAAGTCCTCTGTACGATACTGAAACAGAGGATACGTGTCATCATACAGCTGTCCGTACCCACAGATGCACAGCGCCAAGCGTGAGCCCTGATGTAAACTATGGACTTTGGGCGATAACGTGTGTCCATGGAGGTTCACTGAGGGTAACACACGTGCCACTGGTGGGGGATGCTGATATTGGGGGAGGCGGTGCATGTGTGGAGGCAGGAGAAGATGGGAAATCTCTGTACCTTCTGCCCAGTTTTGCTATGAACCTGAAACTGCTCTAAAACAATAGTCTTTTAAAAAATTCAATAAAGTTTTTAAAAAGCTATATTTATTCTTTCATTGTCTCTGTTGAGACTGACTTTTTTCCTCCTGTTGTAGGACAAACAAAGGAGAGGAAATGACAAGAGAAAAAGCTCTGATTTCCACAGTCATTTGAATGTGCACAATCACGAGATCTAAACACCTGCAGTCGTGAGCGAACACTGAAAACAACCAATGTCAATTCCCAAAATGCAACCGCCAACCAGGGGAACGGCCAGAGGGGCAAGTCCCGCAGGAGTAGGCTCAGACCCGCATATGTGGATCTGGCCAAAGAAAGAAAGACTGTCCCGGAGTCTCCCAGAGTCGAGAATAGAGGAAAAATAAAATAAACACTTCAAAAAGATAAGCAGATGGTCCCCCACCCACCCTCAACTCCCCCCCCCGCCACCTCTGTTCTCAGAGCTGCCAGAGTCTTTAAACTGGAGGGCACCATGGCTGCATAAGTCAGTCTGTCCCAAAGGCAAGCAGTTTCTGAAATTACTGCTGTTAGGTTAGAAAAATCAGAAGTTGCAGAGAACTGGAGAAAATGTAAAAGGAAAGAAGCTTGTTCTCTTTGGTTTAAGCAACTGTTTCAAGGGAGAAAGGGAAACATAAGAAAAAGCCGGTCTCTCTCCCAACTAAAGGAACTGTTAGGAGCCCAACAGAAGAGGACACGCCATCTAATTCCACTTAGATAAACTAAGAAAGCAAGCAAACCTTCAGGCTGGGAGAACTCAGAGAGAGGATTCTGGGGACAGGCAAGGCTTTGCGCTCCAGTCTGGGTGCTGGCCACCCGGTTGTGTTGTTTTGACAACTGACCGAGCTGTATTACCTGTGTTATACGTACTTTTCTTTATGTACATTACAGTTCAGTGAAAAGGTTTCAAAGGGATTTCTGTCATTTGCAGGTAAAGGTATTTCTTGCAGAGGGTTCACAAGCCCACCTGGGGCCCCGTGTTAAGGAGTCTGGTTTTAAGAAGATACCAAGAAGTTAAGATACGAAAAATTCATGCCTCAGGCAATGAAGGGTAAATTGTAGGTCACAACCTTCATCTGAAATTAGGCTGTGTCATCATTCTCACACATTTAATGAATGCCCATTCCGGGTGAGAGAATCTACACTAATTGCTGTATTATTAATAGAAACAGACATGCTACATAGCGAATGCTTTAGAATTTCAAAGGAAGTGATTCTTATGAGCCAGAGGTATCTGAGCTGGCAGGATGTGAAAAGTGGGTAGAAAGATGAGGCAGGAATATCCATATAATGCATGATCAGGAATAAAAGTAAGTAAGTCTGACCAGTGAGGGAGGCTACACTGCAGAGACCCAGGTATTAGATATTTCTTCTTTAGTCAATGGACAGTGAGTATTCCAGTCGGAAGAGGTTTGCACAAACTGATAATGAGCAAAAAAGCAGCAGTGCATTAAAATCCATCCATCCACCGAAGCATTCTATTAAGTGCTTCTCTAAACCAACTACTAGTCATTCAATCCACAACATTTATTGTGCTTTTTACCAAGTCCTGGTACTATTCCAGGTACGGGGGTGGGGATTGGGGTACACAAGTGAAAAAGAGAAAACCCCCACTTTCCTGGAACGTATATATTAGCGGAGGAGGCAAGATATAAGCAAATAAGAAAGGGAATTATTCAAAAGTACAGTGGAGACAGGAAACGGGGCTGATACGCTGACGAGTGACAGAGTTGCGTGTGGGAGACAGGAGTAGCACCTCTAATAGGACGGTCCAGGAAAGGCCGCAAGGAAGAGTCATACGAACTGAGGCCAGGAATGCTGAAGTCAGACACTGAAGGAACAAGGCAGGGGTGGGGGTGGGGTGGATGGAGAAGGCAAGGGTAAGAAGTCCCCAGCACGAGGAAGAGCTTAGTGAGTTCACAGAAAATGCCAGCAGAAAGCCAGTGAGCTTCGGGAGCAGTGAATGGGCGGGAGAGGGATAAGATGCAGCGGTGGACACGGTCACAGTGTGTGCCAGTAAGGCCACGTTTATTACGTGCAATGGGCGTGACTTGATCAGATTTAAGTTTTAATGATGTCTCTGGCTGCTGGGTGGAGAGTGGATTTGGGGGACAAGAGTGGAAGCAGGGTGGCTAGAGACTGTGCTGGGAGCTGGGGATACACTGGAAAGCGAGGGCACTCACAGGGCAAATAACCAAAGGGACAGATATTTGACATCATCCACCAGCGTAAATGTAAAATTACTGCCGTGATAACAATTATGAAGGGCTCGAAGAGCCAAAAGAGTGAGCTCCGACCAGATTTCAGGTGTCCAGTGAGGCATCCATGAGAAAGAGATAACTGAAATGTGACCTAAAAAGGCCCAAAGTTAATACAGTCCAGGGGCTAAAGACAGCTCTCCAGCAGACAGTGGGTAGAGAGCGTGCAAAGGCTCTGTGGTAGGAGAGAGGAAAGTCTGAGTGCCTTAAGGGCAATCAGCTGACTCCTTGAAGAAGAACAAATGTGCGGTGACTCGGAGCAGGTGTTGGAAAACTACGGCTTGTGACCTGTTTTTGTACATCCCGTGAGCTAACGATGGTCTTTGCATTTTTAAAAGGGCTGTGGAAAAAATCAGAAAAATATGTGACAGAGACTATGTATGTCCTGTCAAGCCTAAGATATTATGCTCTCTGGCCCTTTACAGAAAGTTTGCTGACTCCTGGCATAGAGCGTGGCTGCGGTAGGGTGAGCGCTGCGAGACTGTGAGGCTGTGCCTTGTCCTGATTTCAAACAAAGGAGGCACAATGAAACAACGTGAAAGGCCTCATGGACTCTTGAAGGTCCAAGTTCTAAAATTCTCCTGCGGAAACAACCGTGATCTCGGTTTCTTGTCTCCTTCAGAGCAGGCAGGATGCAGGCTTCATGGAGGTAGAGATTTTGCAGCCTGGAGAGTGGTTAAAAGTGTCACCTCTGGGGCCAGCCTACCTGCATCTGAATCCTGGCTCTGTGACCTTGAGCAAGTTACTTAACCTTTCTCTGTCTCCTTAGCTTCGTCTGTGAAATGGCACGCTTACAGGTGGTACCTTCATAGGAGAACTGGGAGGAACAAATGGGCTAATACTTGGAAAGCACTTAGGACAGCCCCTGACCCATAGTAGGTGCCATGTAAGAGAAAAATAAAACAAGACAAGGAGTTTGGAATAGTGCCTGGCACAGAATAGATGCTCAAAACACATGTGTTAAATGAATGAATGGAAGCATAACTGACCATCACTAAGCTCTGCTTCTCCAGAATGCTCAGAATGGATGTATCCTAGGACACGTACATACCCAGTCTGAATTTCTTCTTTATCAGCAAATACGAAAGAGTCATATGTTAGACAGTCCTAGGCAAGAGCTTAAGAAAAAATACACGATTACTTCATCTTTAAGGTTAAAAAAAATCTATGCTGCAGATTATATTTTCAAAATTCTAGTACCACGTGGCACAGTGATATTAATATTATACTAGAGAATCCAGTACTGAATTCATGTAGTATTGGGCTACGAAGGTTTTCACCAATCCCAAGAATAAAACTAACTATATTTACTAAAAGGTGTTAGGCATGAAAGAAAATTTAAGGAAGATTATAAAAATGACAGTTTAATGTAAAATCAACTTCTTTTAATACATGATCTTATAAACTCTGCCCCATTTATTTTAGCGAACTCTAAAAAATAGGAGTGAAACAAGCAAAGGGTTAAGAGAAGTATCCAAGCTGAGTTTTTATGCAAACTAGCAGCGCCTGGGTAGAACACTTAAAACACAATCTCTCTGTTCTCCACTATCTCAGGGTAAGATGACTATTCCAGCAAAACCTAAATAATTCTGCTAGGACACGATAAGACAAATCCAAGGATTCGACGGTTTATAGGACAACCGGTGCGGCTTCGTCAGCAAGTTGGTGTCATGACATAAAAAGCGCTGTTCTGAATCCTAAGAGTTAAGGCCTTAAGATACATGCTGGATAGGATCTGATATGGAAAACCTGTGAAGGACGTTTTCAGGACTCAAGGAAAATCTGACTATGGACTTGGTATCTGACGGTATTAAAAAATTATTGTTAATTTTGTGGGTGAGACAGTTATCACTTGGGCTCTGTAGAAAAATGTTCTTAGATTTTAGAGATATACACTGACACATTTAATACACTTCCTGCCTGAACTTTTCTTTAAAATCATAAAGAGTATGATAAAAGGGGGAAAATGATACTCTGGTAAGACATTTAAATTTGGAATATAATTATAGTAAAAGGCTAAATTGCTTTTTTTTTTTCTTTAAAGACTATCTTGGAGGCAAGAAAAGCCATATATAATCAAAAGCAGACTATTGTCCTGACAGCTTTATGAACCAACTAGAATTAAGGAGAAGGACCTAAGGTGATAAAAAGTTTCAGAGTCATTTTAAATTCTTGCTATGTGAAACAAAATTTTGGTTAATCAGATGCTATGCCAGAAAACTTTTAGCTGCTGATAAGTATGGGGTAATCCATATGTATTTTGGGTGGAGAGCTGGGAATAGGTGATTTTTAGCCATTTAATAAATATTTGAATGCATACTAGGTTCCAGGGTCTACTGCAGACCCTGGGGACACTGCAGGAAATAAAACAGACAAAATTCCCTGCCCTCTTGGCATTTACATTCTATAGGGAAAGAAGGACAGAAGAAAACCAAAGCAAAGATGCTATGCTAGCGTTTTACAAGGTAACACGTGCTATGGGGAAAACGAAAGAAGCAAAGCTAGATAGGGCAGGCCGGGGTGGGCGGGTGGTAGGACTTGTAAATTTTACAGAAGGCAGTAAGAGAAGATGCTCCGAGAAGGTGTCACTTCGGCAAAAACTGTGTGCCTGGCATCCTTTCCCACGGTGTCTATAATACATGAGAAATAATATAAAGCTATAGATGGCCTGGATACAAAATACCTACAAACTCCTCTAGAAAACTCACAAAGCAAAAGCTCAGCCTAACTCTTTTCTTTTGGGGACACCTTATGAAGGATTTATTCCTTACAAAGACGAGAAGCTGCCTGCTCCTGTGGGCTTTTCTCTCATGTCTCCTGTGAAAAAATAAGTGGTTGTATTTGGGAAGCAACAACCACCACCATCTCTGCTCCTTCTTGTAGCACACTACAAAAACTAGAGCAATACCTTGTCCTACCCCAGATTCTTAAGTGGGGCCCCCCTCCTAAAAGGCAATAGATACATGATACATTTGCACCACTGACCGTTAGATGACACACTGTGCCATTTATCTGTAAAGGAAAAGAAGTCCCACAGCTCAGGATACAGGTTTATAGCCAAGGCTTCCCTTGCTTCTTTGTTTGGAGGACTTGAAATTAGCAGAAAAGTACTTTAAATTATACAGTAAAGGTAAAGATAAATGTCACCTCTTGGGTCAGCCAAAATATTTAGCGCAAAGCATGTTCTAAAGTAGTAAAATTTTTGGCTCATTTTCCGTTACTGAACAAACTTTTTTTCTCTCCCAACAAGCCCATTTCATTCTCTTCGTAAGTATATTTTTTAAAAGTGTCTGTTGATGACCCCTGAGAAATTTACAGAGTCAAAATTTCAAATATGGATGTTTCTTGCACAATGCAACAAACGGAGAAGGTACAGGGTGATAAAACTAACGTGGCCGTGTATTCTCTTTTTGGTTAAATCCCTGACAACAGCTGCTTTTGTGAATTCTTTTCCCCTTCTCAAGGAAAGATTATCTAGTTACCTAGATCCTAGAAAGAGGGTCTACTGTGGTGATTAAAGGCTCATTTTCCGGAGACAGACTATATGGGTTTGACTCTCTGGTGCAATTGTGGGCAAGATACTTACCCTACTGTGACTCAGTTTCTTCATCTTTTACTACGGGATGGTAACATTACTTACCTTAGAGGATGCTGTGAACAGTTAATGTAACTAAAACACTTAGAAAAGCACATGGTAAGAGCTAAATACTGTACCTATTTGCTGTTATTAAACTATAGCTTAAATTTATATTTATGACATTTTCTTCCTTTTATTGCTCTTAGGTTTTGAAAATGGTATAAATAAACGTATAATTTGTTTTTGATACACTATGTTTGCCTTGAGGTTTATTATTTCAGGAAAAAAAATCTATGATGACGTATTTTTTTATTGGGCACTGTATGGAGTAAATTCTCAATTGCTAACCACAGGCTCACAGTCCTGCAGATAAAGGCGTTACACAAGCATAAAACGGTGTTGCAAGAGACATGTGTGTTAACAGTAATAGATTGAACAAAGTATTTATTGACAGGCTCTGGGAAGGACGAACTGAGGAATAGAAGAGGTAATAGATGAACTGGGAAATGATGACTGAATAGAAATCGACAGAGAAGGTGGCAAAAGGGCCCTGCAGAAAAAGGGAACAGCACCGTAACCGGATGAAGGGTCTACAGGCATTGCCAGCACTCAGCATGGCGGAGGACGGGAGTGGGCCGCACCAAGGGACCACGGCTCTGCTCTATCACGAAGGACTTGTTTTATAGGCTGAAAAGTTTGGATCTTAACCCATTAGCCATACAGAGCCTGGTATAAAAGCTTTAAGCAGAAGGGTGGCAAGATTAGCAGTCGTATTTCAACAAGCACAAGCTGGCAGACTCGTGAGCCCAGACAGGTGGAGGAGAAGGCAGGATACGGAGAAGGCTGTCGCGAATGGTAATGAGAGCTCTGAGACAATGACAGGACAGAAATGGCGGCAGTCTGGAGACATTACTAACGGTAACAGAGGATGCGGCAGGAAGAACGGACAGCAAGGAACGGAAGTTAAGGGGCTCAGTTTGATCACAATGGATTTGAGATTCGGTAAGACACTATTGGAGAGGCATCCAGTAGACAGCTAGAAATTAAGGACTAGAAACGTAGGCCACAGATATACAGATCTGGGAGGCATGTTTTTCTATTTCCATTAAATAAACAGTGCTGTACCTTTTTGTTATTTTTTAAAACAGAAGAGCTACCATTCCTGAAACACCACAGATGACAGACTAGATGGCCACACTTTCTGCGTTGTAATATGTCCCGTTATGATACCATATATAAGAAACAAAATCTAGCCCTCTGAAGTCTAATTATAGCATTCCTCCTCCCTTCCTCTCTCTCCCCACAAGCATAATTTGAGACTGCTTTCCAAATCAGAGATCTTCGTAAGAAATTTCCTAAGATATTTTCTAGTATCAATTAAAGAGCCTAATCAGGGTAAGAAAAGCCATTCATTCAACAAATGCTAGTGGATATGACTACGTGTCAGGCATCCTGCTAGATCCGAGGGTCCGAAAGGGAGAAGGATAAGCTCCCTGTCCTCAGAGAGCTTACATTCTATTGGGGGAGAGAAAGACGACAAGAAAATAAAATACTAAGATGTGATTCATATCAGGATGGAAATAAATAGGCTGCTAAGATAGAGAATAATGGAGAAGGGGTGTTTTCTTTTGAAAAGAATGATCAGGGGAACTCATTCTGAGAAGATGACAGCAAACCTAAGGCTGAAGATGGAAATAAACCCAGCAGGATTTAGGGAAAACCATTACAGACAGTGAGGCTTGTCAGCCCTGGTGGGAAAGCTTGGCATGCTGACTTGCGTGGCACTGAAGAGGTAGAGAGGAGGTGGGTCAAATTCATTCACACCTGTACAGAATGTGGGTTAAACAAGGCCCTGGTACAAACTACATGTTCAGTAATTGCTACCTGTTACCATCATCCTCAGCATCCCAAAGCAAGGTTGCATTGTTTTCTCTCTGTGCACTTGGTTTTTAAGTATACAGCACTGGAAAGCCACTGACACATCTTAATCTGGGGAGATCCATGATCAGCTTTATGTATATTCACACTCTACATTCTGGCTCCTGTATAGAGCATGGCTTGGAGCGTGGGGAGTGGGGAAGGGGTGGGTATGACAGGGAGATGATGAGAGCAGTAACTCCAGCAAGAAATAGTGGGAGGTTTAGACTAGGATTGTACTAGAAAAGAAGGAGAGAGGTGGATAAATCCCGAACTGACAGGGTTTGCAGGAGGGACGATGAGTCCCAGGTCCTTAGTGAAAATTCCTAGGAGGGGGTGTGGGACCATTACTGAGATAGGACAGATTTGAGAGAATCAAGTTGGGGAGTGGGGGGGGGGTTTAAGAATCTCTTTTGGACATGTTAGGATTCACAAGCCTACAAAATAACTAGGTAGAGGCTGGGCTGGAGAAACAAACCTTGGCCCACTCGACTTACAACTGATATTTAGAGTCAAGGGCATGGATTATAGCAACCAGGAAGAGAGAGCCAGGGAGGAAAATACTATATAGTAATTGAAAAGAAACAACCAGGGTCAGGAATTTAATGGGCAAAATTTAACAAAACAAAACAAAAACTGTGATGACTGGATAGTTAAAAATAAATGGATCAAAAACTCCCAAAGCCTTGTGTAAAGAATGTGTAGGAAAGACAAGTTGGAAACAATGACAGACAAGTTACATAAGAAAAAGGGCTTCTGAGAAATGGCAAAGACAACTGATTCCAAGAACTTAATAACCTTAAGGCGCTTTATAGGAAATTTCCATTCTGTAAATGTTTGGCTGTCTGAGCCCAGAGATGTCTAGGTCTGTTTGTACAGGCACTCTGAATGGGCAGACAAAGGAGTTATGGGGAAAAGTACTACTTTGCTTGTCAACTAATACTGATGACAAAGCAAAAGCATCCTTCAGTTTAGGAGTCATAGTCATGGCCAAAGAGCATAGATGTCCTAAATATAGTATCTGAGACAGAGAGACAGGACACATATAGCCAATTTACCAATGTGCATGTCGAATAAAAAGACTCCCAAATGGAAGGAAGTTATAAAACCTATCTTTTACTATAGCCACTATGGAAAACAGTACAGACATTCCTCAAAAAACTACAAATAGAATTACCATATGATCCAGCAACTAGGTGCTTATCCAAAGGAAGGGAAATCAAGATATGGAAGAGACATCTGCACTTTCATGTTTATTGCAGCACTATTCACAATAGCCAAGATATGGAATCAACTCAAGTGTTCAACAATGGATGAATGGATAGAGAAAACGTGGTACGTACACACAATGGAATATTATTCAGCTATAAAATGGAATGAAATCCTATCACTCACGGCAACATGGATGGAACTGGAGGACATTATCTTAAGTGAAAAAAGCCAGGAATAGAAAGTTAAACATCATATATTCTTATTTATGTGCAGAAGCTAAAAAAAAGTTGATCTCATAGAAATAAAAAGTAGAACAGAGGATACAAATGACAGAAAATCACAGCTAGATAGGAGGAATACATTCTAGTGTTCTATTGCACTGTAAGATGACTATAGTTAACAATAATATATTATATAGTTTCAAATAGCTAGAAGGAGAATATGGAATATTCCCAACACAAAGAAATGATAAATGTTTGAGATGATGGATATGCTAATTACCCTGATCTAATCACATACATTTTGTATTTTGAAACATCTCTATGTACCCCATAAATATGTAAAATTATTATGTGTCCATTTAAAAAAAATTTTTAGAAAGCTATCTTGGCTGGGTGTGGTGGCTCACACCTGTAATCCCAGCACTTTGGGAGGCTGAGGCGGGAGGATCACTTGAGTCTAGGAGTCCAAGGATAATATGATAAGCTATGACAGGACCACTGCACTCCAGCCTGGGTGACAGAGGAGGACACTGACTAAAAAAAAAAAAAGGGCGGGGTGCGGGGGGAAAGCGATCTCCTTATACATGGTCTATGCCTAAGTGTTGCTAAGTGTGTTTCAGCACCAACATTAGCAGTGTAAGAGATCAGACTGTAATTGGACTAGTTGCCCAGAGATGCTGTAACTGCGGTCTTAGCATCCTGTTCCACTGCAATTAGTTCTGCCATTATTAAATGACATTAAAACCAATGTTGCCATCCTGTGCCTACCTTGTAAATACATTTTCATAAAACCAAAATGCTTCATTACCACTTCTGATATGTGTATGACTCCTTGGCTCCAATTTTCCAATAATAGTAGCTATAAAATTCTCTTGAGAACCACTTGAGGCTAACCAATTAACATTCAAAGGATGTACGACAGGAAACAAATGAACAGCGTATTCCAGGAAGTAAAAGATTAAAACTTTGATATACCTTCCCTTACATATTAGTAGTTAGAATTTAAGATATAATAATTCTTCTAAAACCATTTCTGAAATATAATTTAAATATGAAATTGAAAGTAGTAAAAAATATATATAGAAGCTTTAAAGTAGAATGACTTTGCTGCTATTTGAATAGCTACTGAATTTCTATTTAAATGTCCAGAAGAGGCCAAATCAATTACATACCCATTTTTATAGCCATTTTTCAATCATGGGAAATCATATATTCTATTAGTTTTTGCTTTCCTAAAATAAAAAAAGCTTCCTACATATTTAAATTCATAAAATAAGAATATCACTACTTGATTACTACCAAAATCTATTTTCATAATCTTCTCAACCTCATCTGGGACAGAAAGTGCTTAAGAAGCCATTATCTATTATTATTTATTATAATAATTATAAAACCTACAATACTTTTAAAAGACCTAATTAAAAAGGGAACATGTTATAATAGCCATGATTATCAAAACAGGGGTGGGAGATTACTCACAGGGCCCTAAGCAGAGCTTTTCTATTTGGCAGTGGGAAGTAATGAGGAGGAGAGTGATTTGACTTAGAAAACATCACCCCACACTGGCCTGCCCCCACTTACAAATCCAACCTATGCATTATAAAAAAGTCCTCTGTACATTTTACCAGTTCAACATCCTCCCCATCTATTATTTAGTAGTTCTGAAAGCAAATACTGTGATGTAGGTTATTGCAATTTTTCCCATGTTGGAGGTAAAAAGACTCAAAAATATTATATGAAGGTAAAGCATATTTTAAACCTTTGAAAGTATTTTTGAAGAAAAGATCATCCTATTTACTAACAAGTCTTTTCTTTCCTTAACTACTTGGATACATCTATTGCAATTGATTTCTGTTTCTTCATCTTATCTCTTTTTATGCAGATTAGTTCTACCATCATTAAATCACCATAAATGCAATATTGCTCTTTCTTTCACTCTGGTCATCTCTTTTCCAGTTTGTTAGCTAACATGTACTAACATTTTAGTATCCAACAACATTAATCTCATGACTACTGGCACTGATGCAACTAACAGAAAATGGTGCTATTTTCTGTTTATATTTCCTATAAACATATTTTTAAGTAACTTGAAAAATTGAATCATACTTTTGAATATCATTCAGCAAATCTTTTCCAGAATTTCACATTATAGTTTTAAAATAATGTAGTCAATCCACAAGCATTTATAGCATATTATGTGCTCAACATTGAGCTCTCTTTACAACAATTTACGTGACACAATATAAATTACAATGAACATCCATCAACTGCACCTTCGAATGTCTGCTGATAATGTAACCAGATGTTCTGTGGGTCCATTACTTATTAAATTAGTAACAAATGAATAGAAAATAATAAAATGTACAGCTGAAGGCATCACTTAATTTTTTATTTGCTCAACTGTAAATAAATAATTTATTTGTATAAATAAACATACAGAATATAAAACAAACATACCTATATTAAAATACAAATAAAAATACTACTACCAATAACCTGAACACTTTACAAAATCACTTTGAGCTACTGTATGTACAAGTTAAGTAGTCCTTATCCAAAATGCTTAGGACCAGAAGTGTTTTGGATTTCACAATCTTTTCAATTTTGGAACACTTGCATATATATAATGAGATATCTTGGGGAGGGGACCCAAGTCTAAACATGAAATTCATTTATGTTTCATATACATCTTATATACATAGCTTGAAGCAATTTTGTATAATATTTTTAATAATTTGGACATGAAACAAAGTTTGTGTACAGAACACATGAGGTCAGGTGTAGAATTTTCCATTTTTAGCATTATGTTGGTGCTCAAAATGTTTCAGATTTTAGAATATTTCAGATTTTGGATTACGAATGCTCACCCTGTACTTGATAGTAACAAACTATATTTCTTTACAAATATTGTACATTCTAGAGTTTTAACCAATGAAGATGGTTCTCCTAATGTCTCACTTCATAGAGGAAATTTGCTACAGGTTAAGTGAGGAAACAATTCCATTTTAAGATAATTAAGTTTATATCTTTGAAGGGAGGAAAGGATACTTAAGTACAGAAAAACAGGACCACTTCAAAACAAATGAAGCATCAATAGATTTCAAAGATGTGAACATATATATATATATATACACATATACACATATATGTATATAAAAATTCAGGTGGCCATAGTTTCAGCGAAGTGGGATAAGTCCAACTACAATTTTATCTTTAAACATGGGGAACACTGAAAACATTATTTTGTAAACTAAAAAGGTTACTTTGTAAACAGAGGACAAAAAAGGAAGCTGAAGTTAGCTTCTATTGGGGAAAATTTCTGTTTATTCTCTACCTCTTAGTCAAAGGAAGTAACTTTGCATATCTCTAAATTATAATCTTAATGATTGACTTCCTTCGAAAACAAACATAGGCTTATTATAATTTTGCTGAGTTCCTTGTGGTAAATCATTGGTACTAGTTTAAGGTACATGGTTCCCAAGTAAAGCAAACAGGTTTTGGCTTGATCTGCTAATACGCAAATTTTGAGGCTGAAGCTTAATTTTAGGATTACTTTTCTATGTAACAACAGTGGTGAATCCCATCTAAACTGGGGGTTTTACATTGAAGCTCAAAAATATTCAGATGTTGGTTTCAACAAGAAATTCATGTTTGGGGGTACTATTGCCAGAAACCAATTAAAATCATAAGAATCTATATTTTCTGTGTCTTTTCCTACTATCTTATAAAAAAGACAGTAAAGAGGGGAAAAGTCCATGTATCAATGGCTCAAAGTCCTGAGCACTGAATAATCCAACCCTCCAATAACTCTTACAAACGAAATCATGCTTCAGTGCTTCTTATTCAGCAATATCCTGTCACTGGGGCAGCCTGTGCCACTAGGTCTCAGCACAGTTTCATCGGCAGATGTAGCTCAGGTGGCAGCAACCCAAACCCTGCACTGCAAAGGCATCTCTTCCTCCAACTATCACCTGCTTGGAAACCAAAACAAACCCCACTGGTTTGGCCACACATCTGTAATCTGGTGAAGGCTATACGAGTGTTTTGTTTTTCTTCTTGACACATATGTAGTCCAAGTTTATTAAATAGAGAAATTCAGCATTTCTAATAGGACTTCGGAACTGGCAGCCAGTTCCCTCAAGAGAAAAATGCAAACTTCTGCTTTTCTCCTATTCATCATTTTCGAATTAGTCCCCTTATTTCTGTATAAAAGTCAGAGAGCTTCGAACAGCGCCAGAGGCTGCCAATCCTGCCTTATGACTGTTGTTTCTCAGAGCCATAAGCTGTTTCATCAAATCCATTCTTGCTTGACTCATCCACTGGCAAAGATTTAAAGCTTTAATATATCTTTTGTGTGATTCACTTTGTGACCCTCCAAAGTTGTTAGTTTTTTTCCTCCTTGAGCATTTAATACCACTTTCTTAAAATGTAAGGCAGAAAGACAGCTGACAGATTATGTATTCAAAGAATTTTAACTCCAGAGATTCCAATAAGAAGATACACAGCCAAATAGAGCCTCTGTTTCTCTCTCATCCAATTTTAAAGACAGTGAAAGTACTGACCCATGAATAGCCATAAATTCTCATTACAGCCGAAGCTGATAGGTGAGGTAAGGCTATCAATGTTTCATCATCACCGGCTAACTAGAAGACAAGATGTGCATAACTTACCTGACTGAATGACAAGTTTGCACAAACTATAAATAATGTATTTGTGAAGTGCACCTTCTATAATACCAGTTGGTTATTATTTTTTGAAAAAAGTTCTTGTAACAGAGACCACAATTAAATTGGCTTTCAACTATACGCAGCACTGTGCCACCTACAAATTGAGCCCTGACAAGAGCCTTTAATGTTGACTGCATCGATGACTGTGATCAAGAGTCACCCCTTTTGCTGATCAACGGCATCAGGTGAAATGTCTGAAAACGGTGACTAGAATGAACTAACTCTGAAGACATACAATATATAACTAAAGAGATAAAGAAATGGAAAATACATGACAAGAGCAGTAAAATAAAAAAAATTCTAGATGTTAACTATACAATGAAATAGAAACATATATATATATAGATATACAAAAAAGGGATCAAATAGGAAAACAAAACTTATAATTAGGTCAAATTATAGGTGATTTCCTCTGACCTGAAACCCTCTGAAAAACTGTCATAATTTACATACTTTTCAAATTACATATAATAAAAACAATTTGGAGTAAAGATAGTCTCCCACACCTCTAAATGTACCAAGTATTTCAAAACATGATCAATTTGTCCCAGAAAATATGCTGGCATTTATTATAGTCAAAATGGACAGTGGTAATACTGATAGGAGGGAAAATATTTGACATAATGATCAGAATAAATAAAGTAATTAGGTTCCAATAGTGTAATGCCTTAGACAGGCACTACATTTCGGCACATTTTGATGATGACATTTTTGGCCATAAATGCAGTTAGGAAGGTTTGTTTTGATCTCATACTTTCATCTCAACAAAAGCTGCATTCAAGAGGCACACTCTTGGAGTGTTTTCTTTTCTGTCCATAGGAGATCTGGGTAAGGCAAAAGCTTGGATGGAAGATTAAAGACAAAAAAAAAGTAATTTCCCTAGGTTTCCAATGCTGAAGCAACCTTTAAACCAGGGTTTCTTGACCTCAGCACTATCAACATTGTCGTGGGGCTGCCCTGGGCATTGCAGGGTGTTTAGCAGTGTGACTGATCTTTACCCACTACATGCCAGTAGGACCGCCGCCCCCCGCCACGCCACCTCACACGTTGAAACAAATAAAAATGTCTACAGACATTTCCAAAGGAAGAAATTGTTCCCAGTTGAGAACTACTGCTTTAAACTGATGTTTCTTTATTCATTTATTAAATCACAGAATGCCTGCCAACAGTTAATGGAGTTACCTTGTCTTGTGACTGGAACTTGTATTTTCTGAAATTTTTGCCTACTGTTATTTGTATTAAAGAGCTCCAACCTGACACTAAAGAACAAAAGAGACTTGCTGGTTCAAATAAGAAAGTCACTCTCAGAATGGACTTTCATCCAAAAGCCCAAATAAAGATGAATCGTACCTTCATCTGTAACTCTAATTTCATTTTATTTTACTCTATTTCATTTTTTGAACCAATGAAAAAATATTCGAGTAGTAACTACAAGAAAGGTGATAAGAAGTTTTATAAATTTTCCTGTGGCTCCAACATCTTTTTCAATATTTCTAGCTTTAAAGACTCCTGATGTAATTTCACTTAATTTTGTATGTTTGGAATGGTATTCATTAGGCTTTTTTTTCTTAAGGCCAATTAGTTTTGATTACATATGTTAACCTTGAGTTACCATGACTACGTCTGTGTATGTACTTGATATGAATGCCAATGCAATTCAACTCAAATATTTGTTGAGCACCTAACTTGTAGAGAATTATGCCAAGTGCTTTGTATATCAAGTCACATGGGCCTCATAATAAATATAAACTCCTGCTAAGTCAGATAGGCTATTAATCCTTGGAATACCATCAGGGTCCATTGAGCACAATTTTACATTTTGTGTTTCTTTCTGAGCAGTTCTAACTACTTGTAAGGATTGATATTTCTGAGTTTTACCCTTTCTTGGAGAAAAAAAAAATTTATTTGTATAAAACTCATTCTATTAATAGCTTGTCAATACCGTATGAGTCCATCGGAACTTTTTATATATCTAAGACACATTATGAATCTTGATCTTATTTTTCCTATATTTCACATTTTCAAAATCCCAAGCATTATTTATTTCATCATTAGTCATCAACTATTTTTCAACTGTGCTAAACAATAGCAAATAATACGAAAATGAAAGACTGATGGAATTGCTTAGATTTAGAAGGATGATGCAATAATAGGGAAATTATCTTATTTTTATTCCTGTGCTCCTGAAGTATTGCATCACCTTTCAAGAAGGTATAAAAGAAGTCTGGTGACTCTCACTGAATACAGTTGAAACTCAGAATTTGTCATTTTCCACATCTTGACAAATAGGAAAAAACTGACAGAAGGGGACATTTTGCCAATTATTAGATAAATCAGAAGATAAATGAAATTGATCATGTAACTGAAACCTTAGACCGTGAGTCTTCAGATGATAATATCCTAGATGAATTTTCTCATTTTCAAGAGGTAACAAGTAAGCATGTATTTCTAAGAATAAAAAGGAAATATGGTATTTTCATCTACTTAGTCATTCAATAGCAAGGATATTACCACTTAATATTTTGTAACAAAAACCTGAATCACCATTACTGAAATGATGTGACTGTATTCTTTCCTCTTTTATAATACATATGCAACAAATTTTATGATGTTTGTACAACAAAATTTATTTGACACAGTTTGGAAGTGGAGAAATACACAAGGAATTTCTACAAAGGTAATTATTAATAGAAGGAAAGAGAATGTAGGAATGAAAAAGAAAAAAAAAAGACTAGATTGATCATTTTAATAGGTGTTTATAAATCCAAACAAATTAAGAAGAGAAGACAGCTGTATTCTCTATAATAAAATTATGAGCTGTCAGAGTTTTAAATGTATCCAATTTTTACAATAATTAAGTGAAATCACAAGTGCAAGACAAAGAAATATAATAAGCGACAACCTCATAGAGATAGAATTGAAATCTGGAATCAGTATTTGTAAAATGGGTGTATTTCAGGTTCATGCATGGAAGGTGATCAGCGGATAGCTGCATTCCAAAGAACGCTGCCCATTTTGGAAATCAATACCTTCAAAACCAGGAAAACTTGGAATAAAAATCTGGGTTTATCATATTTAAACTCTCATTTAAAATCTAAAAAATATTTACTATGTTATTCTTTTTTTTTTTTTTTAAGACAGGGTCTCACTCTGTTGCCCCAGCTGGAGTACAGTGGCATCATCAATAGCTCACTACAACCTCCAACTCCTGGGCTCAAGTGACCCTGTCTTGGCCCACCAAGTAGCAGGGATTATAGGCCTGCGCCACCACATCGGGCTGATTTTTTCTAGTTTTTTCTAGAGATAGGGTCTTGCTCTTGCTCCGGCTGGTCTCAAACTCCTAGACTAAAACAATCTTTCTGCCTTGGCCTTCCAGAGTGCTAGGATTACAGGCGTGAGCCATTGCACCTGGAAATGTGTTCTTACTAAAATTTCTAATAAAGTTATTTTTTACTATCCCATTATTCTGTTTTGTAAATTGTTTGTAAAATAATTTTAAAATATAAATAATAACAGTAATAATAATAATAACAATAATATAAAGGGCCCACTATTTCCAGATAGCGGTGCTGAACTAGTTTCCTGGTGCCGAACTAGTGAAGGGCAAGGTGACCTCTTGCCATAGCCGAGCCCCCACCAAATGCCAGGTGCCATGTTGCAGAAATTCACAATGGATAACCATGCAGGGGTCATCTGCAGAGCAGGAGGGAGGGTTACACTGGGAGCCAAGGAGAATGGAGTTGACTTGGATCAACTGCTATGTGGAAGACGATAGGTAGTCTAACAGGGATAATTAGGTATATCTAGTAACGTTAAGATCCCAGCTGATGTTACAGCATGAATAACAAATGGAATTAACTGGTAAGGCTGCGTGACTTGATACCTTAGAAATCCCCAGAAGGAACCAAAGGAAGAAATTAATTTTTTCTAGACATGGAGAAATTGACAAATGTTAAGAATGTGAAGTGCACTAGCAAGTCCAGGATGTCTAATGGAATAGGTAAGAATGGTTGTCCATTGGTTCCACGCCGGTTAGAAAGACTGGGGGTTGAGGGAAGGATTATGAACTAAAAGCCGGAACTGGGGAGTTATTTATGAGGGAAGATCATGATCAGAGAGGAATATCAAAGCTACAAACCCTATGGGTGCAATATTTCTAAGGGACAACAAGAGTCTAAGAGACGGTTCTATTGCAGGTAGCTGAAATGGGATATAGATGAAGATAACTAGGAAGGAGCTGGATAGCGTTTCAATTGGACACCAGCTTGGTGGTATCACTGAAGACAGT
Source organism: Avahi laniger (assembly GCA_963575035.1). Taxonomy (NCBI): domain Eukaryota; kingdom Metazoa; phylum Chordata; class Mammalia; order Primates; family Indriidae; genus Avahi; species Avahi laniger. The sequence goes on along the minus strand of CAUYSK010011309.1, from coordinate 2,148 downwards.
TAATAGGTAGAGTGGTCACATGACCCAGTTTGCCTGGGTCCTTCAGTTTATGACTGTGATTTTAGTGTTCTCAGGTTTGGATAATAAATTGCACGTTTGCCCTAGTATAAGGTAACATAGTAAGTTAAAAGAAAAAAAAAATCCAGCATCCTGCAGTTTGGTGATCTTAAGAATAAGGACAGAGAGGAGTGTCAAAGAAGGTACTGAATATCGGTAATAAATAAACAAGGCACTCAAGGCCAGCACCAGAGAAGGGATGTAGGAAAAGAAAGGGACACTGATGAACAGGATGTCCTAAGACACAATGTTTGTAATGCTTTCAGCTAAGTTGGAAGGACTGTAAGAGAAAAATATCAAGACACATTGTAATGTAATCACAATAAAATGGAGGCATTACAAGACACATAAAATGTGTTAAATGGGAAAGAGGGCCTTGCAAACGCCTGTCACTCTCAGAATAAAGCAAAAATACCCATTTTTAATTCCAAAAGTTCCTTGTATATGAATGGCAGGTCACCAACATCGATACGAGACTGTAAGTACGTATCTAGCTCCTCAGTTTTTTAACACCAGCCCTGGAGCCTTCTTGGTTTACTGGCCATATGTGCACTGTTTACTAAGTACACAGTCAACTCAGCAATGGGAAGTTATCAAACCAAGGACCTAACAGCCTATGAACACAGGGAATGGCTGTTTAACTTGAAATTTCCCTTTTTAGTACTAGATTGGCAACATGTGGTCAAGAGTCCCAGTGCCAAGAATTTTTTTCAGAAAGTCATTCTGAAACTTTCAAATATAGATATGACTGAGGAAGAATATAAAGAAGCCACAAACACACACACACACACACACACACACACGTGCGCGCACACACATGCACACACACACACACAAACAACAATGAAATCTAGGCAATTCCATTTTTCGACAAAGCAGCGATTAAACTCAAATCAAGGGAGATTCCACATCTGGCACATGGAATACAGGTGTGGGAAGTAGCCACGGCACAAACCCCACTAATTAATTCCACGGAAAAAAACTCAAAAGCTTTTGCATCAGCAAATCCTGCATCACTGATGTTTCCTGCCCTGGGGGGAGTGTTTATACCATTTAACTTTCAATTTTTAAAAGCATACACAAATATTGGCAAGCACACAATTCCCTTTTTGCTTCTCTCACTCATCCTTTGAAATTTGTTTGTTTGTTAAGCTTTATGTCCAGCTACACTGCATACAATTTTTTTTTAAAGCTGGTTAAGGTGGAACACAAAAGAGCACAGCTAACAAAAGGAGAACCCTGATAAAATTAGGCCACAGTCACTAAAAAGAAGGCCAGTTTTCTTAACTGATAAGGCAGCTAGGGCTCTCGAGTGCACATAAATTCTTATAGATTTGTAAAATTATTTTTAAATTTTTACAAAATATGTTACAGACTCATGCAGAAAATCTATGCCTCAAAGTTAGGAAACTTTATATTAACAAGTCTCGTAATTTCTATTTAATGTTCTAATTGGAAATCTGTATCACTTGGGAACCTCTGAGAATATTGAAGGAGGAAAAGAAATGATACAATCATCACCTTCTGGGGGATGATATAGCATAAAATCGATGACTGAAGCAAATGGCATTTCTAACCTAAACATTCTGGTTTTATAATTTCATGATTTGAATATAGATGTTTTCAATTGAGATTGGGAATCAGATAAGTTATGGGATTAAGATCCCAAAGAAAAAGAGGAGAAAATAGGTTTCTTAACAATTATGGAATCAAAGACAGTTAAAAAACATTAACTAACATTTATGAATGTCTCTGACTTCAGTCATGAAGGAAAAGATGATAAAAGCCAAAAAAAAAAAAAAAAAACCTACACATACAAAACAAAAACCCCAAACCAAACCTTTTTTAACAAAAATTCCCATTGAGCTAATGATTGAGAATCTAAGATAGTGTTTAAGAAGTATGTCTCACTTCTAACTGGGACCTACATAATGTGCACACATGGACACAGAGAGCCGGATAACACACACCAGGGACCCGGAAGGGTGAGAGGGTCGGAGAAGGGTGAGGGATGAGGAATTACTCAGTGGGTACTATGTACACTATTCGGGTGGTAATTACACTACAAGCCCAGATTTCACCACTATGCAA
>CAUYSK010011308.1:0-62363 GCA_963575035.1 Avahi laniger | reverse complement strand
TCCATTTCACTTCTTAACGATCTACTTTGATGACCCCATTGCAAAATTCTGTTGTCACTAAACAGTCTATGTGTATGTGACAATTATGTACCCAAATAGGCATGACGGGGTGTGTGTGTGTGTGTGTGTGTGTGTGTGTGTGTGTTGTATGGCCAGGTGACTGAAATATAGTCAGCTGAGGCCTGAGTGACAAGGCATCCAGCTGGGAAGGTGAGGGAGAGACAGGGAGAAAGAGTAGCGGGGAATGCAGATTGAGGTGGGTGACAAGACAATGGCCTGTCAGGGTAAGCACCTTTCCACAAAGGTCATCAGCCTATCACGGAGACTCAGCACGAACACCCTGGCTTTTGTATTATCTGAAACTTCATTCCCCAGAGAAGCCAGTGTGATCTCTGAGAGGAAGGTTAAAAATCATTGTGGCAATTTGCAAGATGTTGGAGAAGAAATACTTTGTTACCCACACATAAGGGATCTTATTCTGTTTCCCTTTCTAACATTAGGGCTATTTTCTTTGATATTAATCTTTAATATTAATCTCTCAACACTAGGAAACAATTTAAAAATTATGGACTTCAGATTCTGGGCATTTTTCCAAGGTGGAGATGAGGGAGTGCCCCCCGGAATCTTAGCTCTTGAAGATGGTGCTACATGGGTGTGCTGGTTTCATGGGCTTTTTAGAGGCCACAACAAAAATCTTTTGATGTTTAGATCAGAAAGCCAGAAGGGCTTTGGGACCACTTGCGATGTTTCTGCTTGTGGTCTTTTGGTCATCTTCTCCTTGACAATTTCTTCCTATGGCATTTGTTCTAGAAAACAAAAACATCCTTGTGAGGCTTGGGGCAACCCCCCGACCCCCTCTTGATTTCTAGTGAAAAGTCACTGGGTGGGAGGTGTCTGGCAATCCAAACACAAGCAAAGAAGACCCTGAGCAGGGAGCCCCCCAGAGCCTGTACTCTTGGGTCCGGGGGCTTGACGCTGGCAAGTTATTTCATTTATGTAGCTTGTTAAAGTCTACATTTGCTTTTCTTTGAGGCCCTGCTCCCAACTCTAGTTGACTTTTTACTATCACTCATTTGGCTGGCCACACAGAGCCAGAATTCACAGGCCTCCAGCACAGGCTGTTTCCCAAGACCGATGGGAAGCAGAGCAATGATGACTCGCTTAGTGACTTCCGTCATCCCAGTACTTTCTAAATGTGAACTCATTCTTTTCGCAAGAATCAGGTTAAGCTCTGTTATCCCCACTTTACAGATGGGCGTGCCCAGGTTTCATTATTCCAAAGACAGATTTTGAGTCCATGATAAATGTACTCAGCATTATAGTAAATTGAAGATGAAAAGACCTAATAGGTCACCTGGTATTGGCCCTCCCTCTGTCCACCGCCACACGACCAGAACAGGAAGCTCCTGCAATCTACTTTCTAGAGCTTTGACCAGTCCTGGTTTAAATGTCCCAGGGGAACCTCCCTATAAAGCTAACCATGGAGAAAGAATCTCCTTCTAAAAGCTGCTCTTGTGGTCTCAGAGCTGCAACCTCCCCTCCCTCCCCAACTGAAAGACTCTTGGTTCGAAGTCTTTTTTCCTTTCTCTTGGGAGAATTGCAAATTCTAAGAGTCACATGTGCATCTTTTCCTTTTATAGTAGATTTTTATGTGCCTTTCTAGGTTTACTAACAGACATATGGGATTTTGAGTTATAGTTGGGACATGAGCTTGTGAAATTAGTCTTAACTGCTTTAACCTGTAAGTGCTCGTGTTTATGGAATAAGCAAGTCATAATCGCTGACCACAGCCATTAAAATCTGATGTGAGTCAACTTCGAGTACAAAGACTTTCTATAAGCCAACCCTCTTGAAGCAGAAATGATCACGATTTAATATAACGGGAATAATTAATAAGGAGTGTGCCAGTGACCTTGAATATTAATATTGTTTCCTTTTCCTGTAAACAAACTGGGCTATTTTATTATTATTTTAGTGTGTAATTTGGCATAAACACTCCTTTTCACATAATTTCCCCAGGTGACTTTTGTCTCCTTGGCAATTTCCGGCTTTAATAAAGAAAACCTAATTAAGAAGGAGCTGTTGATTGGTTTGCTAGTGTAATTAACACAGGTGATGCTAATGAGTTTCTATGAAACTGGTGGTTTATGGGAAAAATAAACAGACCGTTGTTGCATATGGGCCCAACTGATATCTGCACTCTGGAAGAAATGATGATTTCCAAGTCTCCTGTGAGTGGTTTGTGGGCATGGAATAGGCAGATAAAATATTTCATAAGATTCATTAGTGGAACTAGACCAAATTGGGAGCAAAAGTCTCAGTGTTAGGTGATATTAAAAAATCTGATGTCTATTAGGTCTGTCTTTCTTCATGTACCTAAAAAGGGGCCAGTTTCTTTTGTTTGGGGTGTGTTTCTGATTTTCACTACAGGCATTTTAAGTTTGCAAAGCCCCTGGTGGACTTTCTAGAGCATTTTAATTTTCATTCTCTTTTCCCTGACTTTATCCATTAACCCCTCAGGTTGCTTTGACTAGAAAAGCACATGGGATTGCCACAGAAATTCAGACTCCTGGAAGTCTCTTTTCTTGGCCTACAGAAGCTTTGTAAGGAACTCTTGATATTTGTATTTTTAGTGGCATCCATGCTAGTCTGTTACATCCAGAATTACTTATAAGAAGCAAACTTCCTCTGTTTTTCTTTCTTTGTTGGGTTGGGAAGGGAGGTGGGGACAGGAGTTCAGATCGCATTTAACGACAACTTTATACAGTGAACAAGATTCCTGTGGCATCAGTGCACATTTTCTTATTGTAAATTTTACTCAGAATATTTAGCTGTTGGTCTTGATAATTTATAAATACCTTGCTCAATTTCAGAATTGATATTTGGAATCGTTTACATAAAAGACCAGGAGATAATATGGCTTTTGATGTGTATGTAGTTTTTCTAGGCCTCTTTCCTTTTCAGGGGTATATTCTTCTTCAAATCAGTTTTTTAAATATGTGTTTGCTCTTCATTTTCATCTCATTTTTCATCATCGGCTAGTTCATTCTCTCTCTCTCTCTTTTTTTTTCCTGCCTCCAAAAATGCCTGTTCTACTTTGTCTCTTGTCTATTGCTATGTGACAGAAAAACCAGAGACATTCTGTGTCTAGCAGTGCACCTCCAGGGACATCTTTTGAACTCTCATAATTTGTATTTATTGCCACCCACTTTGTAAGTTCACAGTTTAATTTGCCAGCAGTGGCAGTGTTAGGCCGACACAGTAAAACAAGATAACGTTAAAATGTCAGAATGAGAGGGGGCATGAATGATGCATTACCCCTACCAGGACTTGCACTTGCCATTCCTTTCCACCAAAGTGATGTTAACTACCTTTTGAGAGCTTTATCTGACTGGTATTACTCAGAAATAGGATCATTAGTTCACTGTTCTGATTAGGAAGCTGCTATGCTTGATTAACTCTTCTTGGACTGAGATCTCAGTGGAAGCATTAAATGAATCGCACTGACTTAGACATCTAGAACTAATTTATAATTATTTTTTTGCAATTATTTGTAGTTGTTGACATGTGTTTTTCCACGATGTGGTACTTAACAGGGATGAGTTAAACCTACTGGAGAAAGACAAGTGTGTTAGAATTGTGTGTTTGATCCACATGTCAGGAAAGATCTTCTAGATTTAAAAATTTTTTCCTGTGGGCAAATGCTAAGCCATCATTCTTAATAGTATCTGTGTATAATTCATTCATAACCTTTTGAAATTCCTCAGTTTTGGGAATTGACCCCTTTGTAGTTTTTGCTGAACCGTTGTCCTAGGAGGAAACCAGTTGAATTTATGTTTATTCACAGTGACTTCATGGGCAAGAAGCAGGGTTAACATGTGTCTTAAAGAAACTTCCAAAGCGATAAATCTAGAACATTGGGACAGGAAACCCCTCCCGCTTCTCCATTGCCCCAAACCACCTCACACTCTTCTTTCCTTATCTCAAATTTTCTTCCTAATCCTGCTGCTCTCTGTAATCTTAGCACATTGATTCTTTGGCTTCTGACCAACTACTTAACTCTCTGCCCCCTCCATACATATACACCCGATACTTACACTTCACTGTGGATGAGTTTTAGATTCTCTTAAGAGCAGGTTTTGATAGAGAAAGCACCAAAAGGGTGGGAGGTAGATATGGGAGCAGCACCAAAGAGGAAATTTATCCTCCAACAAGGATCTTGATGATAATGAAGACTTAATTTGTGATTTGTAGAGAAGGGCTCTATTTTATAGTAAAGATAACATATTGATTCTGGTCCACAATTCAAGAATGAAACTTGCACTTTAGTTTAGCCTTTCTAAAATAAGAATATGTTTCATCTACTAATTCCAAAGAGAAATAGAGCTATATGGAACAATCTGAGAGGGACTGGCATATTTCCTGCACCACTGTGCGTACAGTGCCTAACCCTGCTAGGTATAAATTGAACGGATGAACTTATCACGATGGAGCAGTCTTCCCCATCCCCCATTTGAGCACTTCCCCCAAATGTCTTATTTCCTGAAAGAGCTTTTCATCTATGCAGATCCAGAAAGTTGGGTTGTTATTACAGATGCCGCTGATGAATCTAGGGTTACCCTGAGCATATTAACGGCACCCTCCCATTATGTTCTTTTATCATATACTTGACATCTGCCCTAAGTTACCCTCCTTCACTGTCTGCTTACGTTGGCCTATGTTCTCTCTGGAGATTTCTTGGTAGCTAATCCCTGGCTGCAGGTACAAATGAATTGGCCTTCAACTATTTGTATTAAAAATGTAACTATAGTTCAGGTGTGGTGGCTTATGCCTGTAATTCTAGCACTTTGGGAGGCCGAGGCAGGAGGATTGCTTGAGACCAGGAGTTCAAGACCAGTCTGAGAAACGTAGTGAGACCCCATCTCTACTAAAAATAGAAAAATTAGCCAGGCATGGCAGTGCACACTTGTAGTTCCAGCTGAGGCAGGAGGATCACTTGAGCCCAGGAGTTTGAGATTGCAGTGAGTTATGATGATGCCACTGCACTCTAGCCCAGGTGACAGAGCAAGACCCTGTCTCAGAAACAAAAAGGTAACCATGACTTGCTTGTGTTGGACCTTATTTTCAAGAACAAGTTAGGTGCCTGTCTTTGGGGGCACAAGTTTAACTGAGATGGAGGAAGCTGGATGGCAGTGTACAAATTCGAAAAGGAACTTGGTTTTAGGGTGTTTGTACCTAAGAGGTGTGGGAAAAAGAGTGTGTGTTTGGTTTGAGTTTCTTGAGTCTATTAATCACCTCTAAGAGTATACTTTTTGTCAGGGTGAATCATTTATAGCAAATTCCACTTTATTGATATTTTTCTCTGTGAGCCTATTTTTCTGTGGTTTTGCCATGTATTGCCCATAGAACTGATGCTTGCTGAGGTTTGGCTGTAGTGCTGCTTTTGGAGAGAGGGGAAATGAAGGCATAAAAAAGTAAATAATTTTCTGTAATCTTGTGTAAAAGGGAGTCATCAAATTTTTTTTCCCTCCTCTCATACCTCTATGGGAGAATCTTTTGATCAATATGGGTCTGGCTTAATCAAAATTAACTTTATTTTAAAATTGCTGTCATTTGGAACTTTCCTTTCCATACTCTTTCTTAAAAGGGAAGGTGGGGTATAAAGTTCTAAAAGAAAAGCTGTCTGGCCAAGAAAATATGAAAAACTTTCCCCACCTCAAAGTCACACATAAATGTGTGTGCTTTAGGGAGCTAACCAGTGTGACTTCTCCTGGGAATAATTTTTGTAACCGAATTGTGATTTCTTTCCCAAATCTGCCCCTCTGCAATACTCAAGGTTTCCTGTGTCCTGCATTGTCCCAGATAGAGAACAAAATGAAACTCTCACCAATTTTGTCTACCTTTTTTGCTTTAAGCCAAGGTTTTGCAGCACCATTAGGATGTAGATTATCATATTTAAAACCTGTGATGACACCGTTGTACCCATCTGAATGATTAATCTGCTCATTAAAAGAGTGCCGATGGGCTAGTCTAATTGGAACATGGATCTTCCTAAAGGACGTTACAGGGTCGGGAATAGGAAATATTACTCATAACATAAAGTAGGGATTAATTATGCTACTAAATACTACTGTGTGAAATTTACATATGGGTCTGGTTAGAGACAAGGATTAGAAAAAGTGTAGCATCCCATTTTATAACATTTATGTCAACTTTAAGACAGGTGGTGTGTTCCTATATTAATCCCAAACTTTAAATCAACATTTACAAAAGCTGTTATAAACTCAAATGCCACAGAAGGCTTAGAGGTTGGGATGAACACAGAATTTGCATCAGTGAATCACTGTGATTTAACCATATGGATTTTTTAAAAAAACAATTGCAAAGATCCAAAGCTGCAGAACAATCTCTACTCTCGGTTAAACCTTAAACTTCTGGATGATATTAATCTTCCTTAGGAGTGAAAGTACAATTAGGATCTTTAAGAAAATAGGCAAATCCACTGAGCAAAAGTTTGCAAACTTTTTTTCCCTGTTAAATAACCTTTCTTTAAACAAGCAATATATTTGCTTGTGTTGCAAAGGGTGCGGGAAGGGTACGGGAAGGGCATACTTAAGATCCTTCGTGCTGCAGGAATCCTATGGCCACACACTTAGAAAACCACTATGTAACATGGAGGTGGATCCTAGAGTTTTTGGGTTGAAAAGAAGCTTGGAAATCTTTTATTCTATCTCCCTCATTTTACGGCAAGGGAGCACAGAACTTATGCAACTAGTTAGTGACAAGCCGGAGCTAAAAAGCAAAGTTTCTGACTCATAGACCAGTGCTGTTTTCAACAACATGGTATCTCTAGTGTGGTTAGCAAATATCTTGACATGTTGGATCATTTGTGTGACCTGTCATGTCTTAAGATATCTCTGTTTACTGAATTCAGATCTGTTTGACAAATGTGAAATATATTCTTACACGTTTCGAGGATTTGTTGCATTTCCACTACTTGGAAATTCATATTCTTTTTACTTGTAGGCAGATGTCATGTCATGTCATGTGTGTAGTACAAAATGGAAAGTTGCTACTCCAGAGTGAGCACTTTACCATGCTGGCTGGTCTAGCCAAAAAAGAAATGAAAATCAGGGCACTTGGTTGTTAGTGTGACCCCACCTGTTTGAGGAACTTAACGGATTACGTGTCAGTTTTTTTTGGGTGCTGCCAAGCTTGGAGAATATCCTTGGGCTTTGGTGACCATATGATATTTCTGGGATTGGGGACAACTTAGGCAAAGAATACTGAACTTGAAGGTCTCTTAACAGGTTATCAAGTTCCTCCATACCTTTGGACTCTCTTTACCAACTCTCATTTTTATTTTCCCTTCTCCATTTTATTCCACTTGTCTTATTGAATCAAGTTCATCATCATCTCTCTTCCAGATGACTAGAATAACTATTTCTTGTGCTTCAGTCTCGACCCTACTCAATCAGTTGTCTACACAGCAGCTAGAATGTTCTTTCTGACCCTTCTGACACCACTTTTCTGCTTAAAGTTGGCTATCATTGGGACAGCCTGGCTCCTCCTTGTTCCAGAGAGGAAAGTCCAGCTCTTTAGCATTGCCTGTAGTATCCTTTCTGGCCTCATTTCTTGCTTCTCTCCTGCTTACACTGGGCCACCTCACACTGATGCCAACTTGTCCTGCACTCTGAGCTCACTTTTGTTTTTGCACTGTGTTTCCCTATGACTGGTATGCCCTTCTTAGCATTCTCCTTGCTTCAGCTTCTGTCCTCACTTACCCTCAGGATCGAATTCAGTGTTAGCTCCTCAAAGAAGCTTTCTTGGGCCCACCAACTTAGGGTACAGTGTGCACTTACTCTTCATCACAGCACTCTTCCCATGGCATGGTAATAACTTATCATACAGCTTCCCCACAACCATGTGCTCCCTGAGGGCAAGGAACATGTCATTATTGTTTTTCTATTTCTGTTTCCAAGTACTCTGTCTGATTCCTAGGAGGAAATCCATAAATGTGGGAGGGAGGAAAGAAAGAAATGAACACTGACAAAAATTTACACTCTAATAAGTTGTGCAGAGGAAATGTTCTAACATGGTTAAGATATTCCATTATATACTGTCTTGTATTAGTAGCTGAGTAGGTGCTTTCTTATGTCAAATTTGATGTCTTGGTTTGATATCTTCATTTTTTCCCACAATAGGGATCAGTTGACCACTACTTCCCCTAGTAGCACCTTTTAAAACACTGGTTCCCTAATCTTGTTCCATAGTGGTTCCACTTTGCATGCTTTATAATATGTTTTGAATGTAGACAGAAGCCTATAATTGACAGAAGAGATAGGAAAGTTGATTTTCAATTGGAGAGAAAAGTCTTTGTTATGGATTTTGGAGTATTCTCTAAGCTTGAGTTTTGGCATTCTTAGAGGTCAGTTCTGAAGATACTCTTACTGTAATCTGATGCAGGAGATGAAACTTTCAAAGAAGCCTATACTCTCATTCTGTGAAAGTTAATAGCAAAGTGTCATTGCAAATCTGTTGGGAAATGTTTGTTTTCAGTGGTAGACCTCTGAACATTTTTAAGACTCAAGAGTAGTGTACAGAGAACCTTTCTTTAGAAATTCAGATCTGGTGGAATACCATAATTGTTTAGTGGTGGAACAGACATTTGAGCATAGTATTCTTCTGTGAATATCATTTGTTCCTTGACCTCCACAGTTTGCAAGTGAAAATACAAACTGTAAGTCCCTAAGGAAGTTATAGAGACAGATTAATATAGTAAAACCTGGACTGGCCAGAGTTCCAGGGAAATGGAGTGATTTGTAAAGTTTTTCCAACCTTGCTGGTGGAAAAGGATTTCGTGTCTTCTTTGGTATATGTGGTCTGGCTGTAGAGATATGTTGTACGAGGCACAGGAGGTTGGGCTAGATGTGAACTCACTCTTGAATGTCTCGGAGTTGTTTTCCTAAATTATAGAATTGTGGTCCTTTTGAGTCAGTATGGAACTTACCCACAATCTGATAAAACCTGACCCTTAAAATAGTGGGAACAGAGGCTGCAGAGACCAGTCAACTGGCCCGAAGTCCTATAGCCTGTTGTTCCTACAGATGGGATTTATACTTGGCCCTTGGGCTTCTAATTCATTATTCTTTACCCTATAGTGTAAGTCCCGACATGGGCTTTGTGGGCTTTAAAAAGTGTTTGCTTTTTTTTTTCTTCCTATTGTAAACTCAGTACAGAGAGCAATGCTAGTTAACTGAGGAAAGTGAATAGATTGTAGTAAGTTGTATTCAGATAAAACAAAGCTTTACTAGAGTGACACTGTTGTTTATAGCACTGAGAATCTTCACGATTCTAAAAACTCTTCTTAGGTAGTGTGCAGAGTCAAAGGTTGCACGCTTGGCTTGGGGAAACATTTTGTATGGCCAGCGTGGTGTTGTCGCCTTGAGGATAGGGTATACGGTCTTCTGCTTGTCTCTGTCCCCACTGCTTTTGACGTCTTTACCCCATTATATTATTGGCCTGTTCTCAGAGGCTTTTGAATCAGAAGCTCTGAGTTTAATGTGATCTTTAGTTTTATTTGAGGCTTACAGGAAGGTAAGCAAGAAATGTCCATTTTATTTTCGAAACATCTGAGAAGGGGGCTGCATTTATGGGATGGGCTGGTTGTTGACAATGTTGTTTACATATTTGGAAGCATACCGCCCCTCAAGCTGCCACCGGCTTTATCAAATCACTTAAACGAAGTCCCGTGCTACCATCAACAGCAGTCCAAATCTGTCACAACTGGCAACCTTCAGCATTTGTATGAAAAGATGGTTAATCGGCCTGTGCGTCGGCACAGATGCAAGGCGGGAGCAAATGCCATTATTGCATTTGTGCCGCTAGCCACTCGGGTTTATATTAGAGATATCAAGGTTTTCTGTTTTATCTGGGAAAAGACTTTCCAGGATATAGAATTTTCATTTTTCTCTTTTCTGAAAAGAAGTCCTCTCTCTCTCTGACACAGAAACTTAGATAAAATTATTTTTTAAGTAGAAATGAGTAGAAATGACTTCCACAGATCCACAGATGAACGTTTTACTGGGTGGTAAGGATACCATTTATCCTAAAATGATTTTTATTTTCTAAAAAATAAGGGAGTAACTTATATTCTTTGTAAGACATTTGAAAGAATACAGACAGGAAAACAAAAATTACCTTTTATCCAAAGACTTGGAGAAATCTTTAACATTTTCTGTATTTTTTGCAGAATATTTTTTCTGTATATATCAGAAGCATGTATTTACAAAATTGAATTATTCTGTCTTATAACTTGCTTTTTCCCTTTAATATATTGTGAATATTTTAATGTATCTCATAATTAAAAAAATAATTGGTGCAGCGTTACATCCTGTGGATGTCTTATTTAACCATCATTCTGTTATGGAATATTTAGCCTGTTTTCAGTTTTTTGTAATTGTTAAAATGGAACGATGAGCCACTTTGTGTATAAATCTTTGGGTTGCAATCTGATTGTTTTTTCTTTAGGCTAAATTCCTCAAAGTGCAACCTTCGAATTAAAGGAGAGGACTATTTTTAAGCCTTCTGGGACACATGGCTAAATTGACCTCCAGGAAGGGTTATGCCTGTTTACACTCCCACTACCAGGTTAAGAGAGCAGTTTCCCAGCATCCTCAACAGACCTCATCTAAAAACTTCTACCAACTTAGTAAACTGAAATATAGCATTTACTTCCTTTTTTAAATTTGTATTTCATGATTATTGCTGAGGTGGAGTATTTTTTTTTTGTATTTTGATCATTTATATTTTTTATATTTTGGTGAATTGCCTATTCATTTTATTTTTTTTTCTTTATTTTTTTTCCTCACGGACTATTACTTAGGTTTAAAACAATAAACATTTACTGTCTCACAAGAATTTGAGAACAGCCGTAGTTATCTGAAAGTTTGACCAGGGCTGGGAGATCTGTTTCCAAGATGGCTCATTCACAAGGCGGTTGGCAGGAGCCCTCTGTTTCTTAATACGTGGGCCTTTCCAGGGCCACCTGGGTGTCCTCAGGACATGACAGGTGGCTTCCCCCAGATTGGGTGAGCCTAGAGAGAGCAAATAAGAAACTGTGATGCCTTTTTAACTTAGTCTTGGAAGTCACACACACACTGCGCTTCTGCCATATTCTGGTTATTAGGGACAAGTCCCTAAGTCCAGCCCACATTTGGGGGAGGCGAACTAAGTTCCACTTTTTTTTTTTTTTGAAAATGAACAGCACCAAACTAAGTTCCACTTCTTGAAGCATTACCCCTTTAAGAATTTGAAGACATATTTTAAAACCACCACAGACATATTTAAAAATCCTTTTTTTTTTAAACAATGTATCTTTCAAATATTTTCCTGTGTTGGTTTGTCCTTGAATTTTATTTATTTATTTATTTTTGACAGAGGTTTAAAATTTTATTGTACTTAAGTCTATTACTCATTTCCATTTCTGGAGTCTTTTTTTTCATTTATGATTAGCAATGTCTTCTCTATTCTAGTCAGTATATAAGTCAGTCACTTACATTTTCTTTTAGTTCTTTGTTGATTTCATTTTTTATGTATAACCTCTTTAACATTTCTAGAATTTATTTTTAGTGTATGGCATTAGATCAAGCATTTTTTTTTCTAAATCATTAACATTTATTGTGGTGGTAATTTTTGAATAATCTCAGTTTCTCTTAATGACTTACAGTGCCTCTTTTATTATCCATAAATATAAGGTGGATCTTCATATGGCCAGAGTCCTTATTAAAATCTTAAAATGCTTCCATGCCGGTTGGTAAATAGCTTCCCAGCCCTTCCTTCCCCTTCAGTTCAAACCCTTCTTTGTCAATTAAAAGGTTCTTCTCTGGCACATCGAAAGGGGGTGAGTGTAGTATAGTGTCTTCCAGACTGGAGCTCCAGGGACAATGTAGGTGTCAGTTCTGCTGTTTGGTATATCGACCCTAACTAAGAATTTACAGGCACATGGCTTTTTATTCTGTTCCATTGATTGGTCAGTCTAGTCTGAGTCCCTTACTGAATCATTTTAATTTCCATGGCTGTATGTACTATGTTTTAATTTTATAATCCCCCTCCATTTTCATAACTATTATTGCTTATTGATTCTTATATATGAATGATAGAATCATTTATTAGGTTAAAATAATTCCTTTAGTATGTTGAGTAAAGTTATGGGAAAGTCTGAGGAACCTGACATCTATATTATGTTGTCTTTCTACCTTGAAGGAATTTATGTGTGTGTGTATAAATTTATTTCCATTTATTTAAGTCTTTAATATGCTCAAGTAGGATTTTTCTTTATAGTTTTGGTTGATTTTATTACTGTTTATTTTATCTTTTTTTGGTGTTTTTTGCAGTTATAATAATATTTTTCTAAAATATTGGAAAAATGGTTATACTATTATTGTTCAGGTATGTTAATTGTTCAGGGGTTCTTTAAGATAGTAATTTTCTAAGTTTCTCAAAATGAAGATTTACTAAAGTCCTTTAAATAACCCCTTCTCTCACTAGAATTTTGAATTACCTTGATATGATGCCAAAAATTCTGGTCACTCACATTTTATAAATAACTTTTGTCCCCAAAAGACTTTGGGACAACTTCAGTGATGTGTGAATCATATGAGCAATCATATGTTGTTGATATCCAAAATACCAGCCTTTAAAAATTTCCTTTTTCTGAATATTTCTGCTTGAAATTACCCGTGGTTGAAAATGCAAACAGGACTCGACATTGAACCTGGGAAGTATTGTTAAGTTTTGAGTGGGACGGTTTGAACGTTGTGTTTCTGGTTTTGTAAGATTCTCTCATCTGTACCTAAAGCTTATTCAGGGGAGAACTGGGCCTTTACCACCCCCCCACCCCATGTTATAAAAATGATTGGGTGACTGTTAGCAAAGCAATAATACCAGTGGGATGTGGATATTAACCTGTCTGTGGGGGGAAAATGCTGAGAGCAACAGGCCTGTAATTTAGGTAATAGCGTTAGTCTATGAAAAACATGCTGCTTTTGCCTTGATGCTAATCAGGAAACCATCAGACAGTCTTCCCTGACTGAGCAAGGGCAGGGCAGGAAGGAAGTCAGCTGTCATCATGTTTTTGAAGAAGAAAAAAATGAGAGGTGAACTGAACTCTGTGATAGGAACCTCACTCTAAGGCTGCTTCCTGAATCTAAAGGTGTGGTACTCCCATCAGCACCACAAATTGGAGGCATCTGATTTGCATGGATTAACAGGAGTGGGTCACAACCTTCTGACAGGTCAATGGCACCACTGGGGATTTGAAGAAAACTTTGATTTTCCCTCTTTTGCCCCTCTACCATGAAGCAATCATGCTGTTCTATTGTAAAAGAGTATCCCTTGCTTATAAAGCCAAGCTTGTCATTTAAATTCACCCAAGTTAGGACACCACGGAGCTCTGTCAGATGTCAGTCTCAATACAGCAGGAGAATGTTTTTCAACAGCTTTCTAACCTCTTTGCCGGGAAACACAGAGGCCTGGATCAAGGGGGAGGGGCGGCTGATTGGGCTTGAAGGATTTTTACAAAGGCAAGATTGGAATTTTTCATTTCGGGCAGGTTTTCTTTTTCTTTACGTTTTCTTATTATTATTTTTTCCTTTTTCCCTTTAAGCCTCCTGTAAAAGATATGTCCACAAAAGGGGAATGAAAAAAAAATCAGACTGGTTAAAGGACCACTTCATTTGAGGGTCTTCTTGAAGGCATTTAAGCCTGGGAGTGATGGCGATGTTTTTCTGCATCAGAGGTAGTGGCTGTTTGCCAATCACTTCCCTTTAAAAATATTGTTTGGCTTTAAGGGAACTATGAAATGTTTGGCAGAGGAACCATCCGTGGCAGAATAGGGACAAAGAGAAATGGAGATTTTCTGATTCAGCCTGTGGTGCCCAAACCCAATAAAAATAAGAAGCAAATGCCATCAAACTGTGGCTTAAGTGAAGCATCCTCAGTCAAGGAGCTTTAAAATGGCAGTTACAGAGTCAGGACCATATTTTCTTGAACCTTGATTAACCAAATGCTTGGGAGATAACATGTTCCGGGAGTTCTAATACATTCACTTGGCACTTATTATTTGCTACATTTATCAACAACTGTTTATTCGGCATGTCTTGTAGGCCAGATATTGTGCCAGGCCCTAGAAACCCAACTTGCCACAAAATGGACTTGGTTCCTGTTCTCTTGGGACTTCCTGTTTAGATCTGCCTCATCGATTTTCTTTTCTTATGTGGCTTGATCTTTGCCATTTGAATTCCAGAATTTTCTTGTATCCGTAACAGTGCTTTAGCATTGTAACACCTTATAGTAAGGTTGGATTAATACTTTCCCTATTGTTTGATTGACTATTTGTGTAATGTTCAAACTTGTGAAGCCTCAGTTTTCTAATCTGTAAAATGGGGATATTATTATCTATCTCACTGGATCCTTGTGAAGAGTAAATGACATAATGTATGTAAAGCACTCAGCAGAGAGCATGGCAAAGGGTATTTACACACTATTTGGGAGCTGCTAGCATTTTTCATTAGAAGAAATGGTGCTGTCAGAGACAATGATACTGGTAGTGCATGTTTAATATCTAGAACCTTCTGTCTAGTTAATTCCATTGGACTCTTTCTACAATATTTTCAGCATCTTTCTTCTTTTGGTAAACATTGTCTCCTTCAACGAATCTCATTATTTGGATGGTTGAAGGTAACTTAGAAGACCTTAAGGTTGTCATTTGAAACAAATTCTCAAGGGTTGTTGTAGAAGGAATATGGGAAAGGCAGAGAGAGAGAGAGGGAGAGAGAGGGAGGGAGGGAGGGAGAGAGAGTGTGTCTACATTTTCAGGTAATTTCTGCTATTAAGCTTCTAGTTAAAATTCCACTTTTGAAAAGCTTCTTAAACTTCTTTTTGAGTTCTCTTTCTTTAAATGGCACAAGTATCCTTTCAAAGGTAGGTGCTCTCATTCTCTTCCTGGTGAAGAACATTCAGAGACTGTTAGGCTGCAATGACAGGAAACTGCAGCATGAGGTTTGACCTGGAAAGCCTGTGACACACCATCCCCGTGTCCCTCCAAAGTAGAAGCTTCATTGGCAGAATAGGACTGTGGAGAGGGACATGTTGCTAGAGTTCAACCTGGGTTCAAATCTTGCCTTTACCATTTATTAGCTTCGTGATCTGGGGCATGTTTCTAAATCTTGAAAACACACACACACACACACACACACACACACGTAAGTGTATACATATTTATATTTATTTATTAACTCAATGCAGTGCCTGGCACATTCAAGCAGGAGCTTGTAACAAATAAGTAACAACTGGAACAAATAAGTATTTGTCGTATGAATGAATGAATGAGCACATTACTGCAGCTATTCTTCATCAGTAAGCCGTTGCTAAGCATGTTTTTGCAGCTCCTCTTCCCATCAGTTGCTGGCTGAACCTGCAGCACCCTCTCATGACTCTCTTCAATGGTCGCACACTTCCACTCTTAGTGGGTTGATCTTAGTTTTGGGAACAGGCAGCAGTAACTTGGTTCCAAGCCTGGTGTAAAAGATCAGTCTGTTAAAGACCACTTTGGGTCAGAAGTGATGTGTGCCTATAAGGGAACCATACTGAGTTGAACTCATAGCATGCTGCCTGGATTCTAAAGACAAACTGCCAATGCTCTTGAGCAGAGTCTCCCGAAAGGGACGGATTAGAATGGGATGGAATTCATTTCGATGTGCATTTCTAGTTTGTTTAAAAATTAGTCACACTTCAGGTCTTACTCTGGCCACTGTGCTCTGGAAAGGGAGGAACAGTGAGATATGGCTCTTGGTAATAGGAACAGTGGAGGCTGAAGGTCTCAGGCTGTTGAGTTAGTCCTGAGTTTGAATCTTACCTCTGCTGCTTACTAATTATGAGGCCTAAGGCTTGTTGTTACATAAACCTTCTGCTCTGCAATTACTTCTCTATAATTTTTTTCCCCTGGGGATTGCAGGAAAAAAATGTGCTTGGCACGTAACACTCCATGTTAAGTTTCAAGATTATTTCTTCTTTTTACATTATTTTAGTTTCCTTTTCACATGCACTCAGGGCTCTCTCACATTGCTTGGCTCCTTAAATCCTAGAGAAAAATGATCTGAGAAATGAATTCACATGAAGCATTAGTGACTTAGTCTCTTACCCTTCCATGAATACTTGTACTTACAAGACGGTACCCAGAAAGGCAGCGCCTCAGGGAGAGAGGAATATGTTTCTAATTTTAGTGTCTCAGGCACAGTGAGGCTGGCATTTGAGGTCAGGGAGGCCACAGGACCACACCACCTACCACACTGCTAGCAGACTCCACTAGGTTAATAGAAAGGTTAAGGTTCCTGGAATCTGTTCCCCACTTTTCCTCATCCGCTCATTTGTTAGTAGCCAATACCAATACCAGTAACCAATATCAATAGCAGTAACCAATACCAAATATGATTCTGTTGCTTGACAGAGGCATTATTAATTTGGAGCACCCCTAAGACCAATCCACTGCAAATAATTGTTGGCACGTTTGTTCTCATGGCACAACTTTCAAAAACAAATTAATTATAAGCTGGTTGCAATTTATTTCAGTTTGTCTGGATTATGCGTTTGCAAGGCCTAGAGTACATCTGGCACCGTTGCTGGCACATTTGGATTTTAATGTCTTTGACAAAGCCACAGCTTCCTTGGCCGGGGTAAACGGCCTGCTGCCTTGCTGTCGTTTAACCAGCTTGTGCCAGAGTGACTCTAGCTTCAGGGTGGATCTTCAGCTTGCAACCTCCACCCCATCCCTGTCAGCCTCTCCTGGATCTAAACATTCACCAAGAAGCTGAAAACCGAAAGCTGCCTACAGAATACCCTGAGAAAACGATGCTCGATCGTGTAGAAAAGTTTAACTATTTGCATCAGCACAATAATACACAGGCACATAAGACTTTCAGTTCCCCAAACCCAAGAAGATGTTTAACAACCTTGTGTGAAATCTGACATCCTGCTATATATGTAAATGTAAAAAAGGTAGGTTGGGAAAAATACAGTAAAATCCCCACATTTGTGCAGAGAACTGTGCATATGTTTTCCTCCAATTATGGAAGATACCTTTTTGCTTTTTTTTTAAGCCTGTGCTTTCAACTTGCTTATGAAACTCAATTATAGAATCATGGGTTAAAAATCCAGCAAAGTGACAGGCTACACTCTTCTTTGATTTTTGGGTTCCTGAATACTTCTCACCCTCTGCTACTATCTCATGCATTCCCTCCCTGCCTTGAAAATCCGCACCTCTTATAAAACTTTCAGCTTTGGTGTACCTCTAGGTTGCAGAGTGGTAGAAGAATAATTAAGAACAAAGAAGGAAACCCACGGATAGCATCTTAATCTTTCCAAACTATGACTGGATCCTTCTCCCTGAATCTTCCCTTCCCTCTTTCTCTGCTCCTGTCTCAAAGAGGAAGTGTATGATTGTCAGTTTTCTGGGTTCAGGACAGTGACAGAATAAACTGGCTTTCCTGAGGTTTGAACTTGTGACTCAAGGCATTGGTTTTGTGAAAGAGGCCTAAAATCTGGACCTCAAGAGTTTCTGGGCCTCTGCTGCCTTGTCCCACCAGGATGATGATCTCTGGCATTTATCTATCTATGAGGCTTGCAAAATCATGGCCTGTCATAATGGTAAATAAAATGTGTTAAAGTTAATATGAAGAAGAAAGGAGCAATTACAACTGCTTAAAACAGTCTTCAAATATACTTAAGCAGAGGTTTGCCACGTAAACACACAATTAAAGCAGGAATTTGTGATGGATGCAAGGGGTTGCTGGGCCCAGACATACTGTTTACTGGTGTAGTTAGCAGATGGATAAGTCAACTGATCCCAGATGTGCAGCTTATAAATATAAACTCACGTCTTACTAGTGATGTATGTCTGCAAGTAGCAACAAATTACTTTCTATTTAACTCTTGACTATTTGCTAGGGGGAGCTTTGTGATATTCACTTGCTTTACAAAAAGAGGATTTCGAACGGGGTTTCCTCTTTCAAAAGTGGTAACCAAATATCTAGAAAAAGGTACTTTTGTGCGGTTGTTTTACAGGACAGATTTAAATAGGTTTACTTTTTTCTTTTAAGTTCAGATATCCAAACCTTATATCCCTAGCCACAGTTTTCAGATATTTGCAGCTAATTAATTCTTAGGAAATCTAATCTGAATTGAATTAATTTTCCTTTTTAGGGCACACGAAGCAACTTTTAGGTAAGGAAAAAAATGAAAACAGCTTCTGTTGCACATCCTTCTTGCAACTAATGAAAAGTAATATTGCGGTTCCTTTCAAATAATGCAATAACAAAACACCAAATGAGAGCATTGCATTGTATTGTTATATTTGCTGTTTAAATAATTTAGCTGCAAAAATCTGAAGGCTGCTTTAACTGTAATTAATTATTCATTAATGACATGCTAATTGCACAATACCTTTGAATATTTAACAAAATGCAAAAGCCAGGCTCTGAAGTTATGTTTTTAGTGCAGGCGAAAAGAAAATCCTTTAGTCCATCACTGCATCAAGAGGACAAAAAGAAGTCCTTTTTCAGATGTGAGGTAAGGTAGTAGTAGTGGCCTACTTTCCATTCACCATCTCAGTCACCCTTTGTGCCCTGGAATATAATGTCCTTATCTAGACTTAACAATTGACAGGGTGGTAAATCCCTTGACTTTTGTCCAAATGATTTCTCTACAAAAATGGGTTAATTATCGCCTTTCCCTTGCTTTTTGACTAACAAAAGGCCCTGGATCTCTTTTTTCCTTTCTTTCCTATTTACTGTAAGGAGCCCTTTGAAATGTGATAGTTTAATCGGCAACACCTTCTACAGGGGGAACACTGAGAAGCCCGCCTGGCCCTGCCTGGGGCTCAGGTTGCTGTGTGAACATTACCGTGGTTAGGAGATATGACCTTTATTATGCCAAAGCCATCCTGGACTTTCAGGATGAAAAACTCCTGAGTGCTCCGGAGTCGACTTCATTTGTTTCTGCTAATAAAAGCTGGCGGGTTTTTAACAGTGTCTTTTAGTGGGTGGGATGACTAAAGGGCACGGTGTTGAACTGGCTTAGTTGTGTTTCATTAATTCCCTGCAAGACGGGGAGTTTGCATCTTTCTGCACCCTGTCTCTGTTTCTAAGCTTCAAAGCTCCTCATTGTCTCTGACCTGTAAGTCAGGGATAGTCTTGGTAGTGGATAAGCAGAGAACAGGGACTGGCTTTTTTTCTTTTTATTTGTCATTATCACCATCTTGATCCAAATCAGAGAATTACCGGCCCCTAATTTAGTACAAGGCAAGTGAGCTGTGTGGCAGCTTGTCCTTGTGGTTGAGAATATATTTCATGCACTGGGGCCTACTTACTCAGTCATATTTTGCATTTGACTCCCATTACTATTAATGGCATTTATGAACGTTCATTGGCGGGAAGAAGACCCCATTGAATCTGTGCATTATCGGAGAGATGGGGAATTAGCATACTCTGTGTCTGGTCCATGATGGATTTTACTGTGCTGTGGAAATACTTAGCAATTAAATGAGAAATCACCATTGTGAACGTGCACCTGCCAGGGGGGAAAAAATAAAAAAGGAATAGAGTAGAGAAGGAGAAGCATTCACTCAAGTTGATGTCAAGTTCCCTCTTTTGCCTTTGTATTCTCTCATTTGGGAAATGCTACTTTTGCTTGCAGCCATTGTTCAACAGGACAATATATAATAGTGTCCCTGTTTAGTAAATTCATGGCATCACAGGCCCACCCAGCCAAAAGTGTGTCAGGGTCAAGAGTTTTTATAGTCAATTTGGAAGTCACAGCTTGCGAAGTGAAAAGTGAAATAATGCAAAAGCGGTGTATGATTTAGTAACACATGAATCAGACAGTTAAGGGATTGCAAAGTGGCAAACCATGCGTTTAGTTCAGCCCAGTCAGATGCATCTTGCTTGGCTTACAATTTTTTCTTTCTGAGTTCGAATGAATATTTAAAGATTGGGAGATTTGTATAAAAATCCCATTTTTCATCTTCTCTTAAAAAGCCAGAAGGTCTAGCAACATGACACTGCCATTCCCACATGGCAACGATTGGCTGGAGCTAAGTACCCTGGGCTTACATTCTCCTGTTGAACTCCTCGCTTCTCTAGTTCCTGTGGATATTTGAGTTTCTCACCTTGGGATGGGAATTTGAGGTAGGAGTGACTAGGCTAGGATGGTCAGGGGAGATTGACTTGTGGACAAACTCCATCAAATAAACTCTTCACACTCCTGTGGTGTTCAGCCATGATGAGATTTCAGATGGTTCACATCACTCATTTATAGCCTTTTCCTTTCTCAGAGTAAAAGATATCACACATAAAGGTTATCTCCCAGGCCACTGAAGAAACAACTTCTGTTGCTTTCTGCGTGGTTCTCAGACCAGTGCCAATTTCATCAACAAGACTTCTTATATTTCTTTTTAGATCTTAAAATAACTTTTATTATGCTCCTCCTTTGTGCAAGACATTGGTCTGGGCACTGTCCACACGAATCAGTTCCTTTGCAGCCTCAGAAAGGCTAGACTCCAGCAGTAGTCAGTGGAAAGTGCTGGACTGCTACAGTGGAACGTTTGCCCAGACTGAAGTTTTGCTGGGAAATGGCAGTAGGAAGAACAGGTCACTGTTCGTTGGCTACTGATGCTGGGCCTTTAGCCTGCCCTGAGTACCTTTTCTTGGGCGCGTTCACTAAGGATTAATGAGTGATGTTGTTCCATAAAACCTTGCTTCTGCCCAAGTCCTGAAGTGAATAACATCTAAGGGAAGTAGGCAGTAATGCCAAGAGAGCCAGTTTCATGAGTGTTAATTAGAGACCTTTGGGCCAGGAAATAGAAAAGCATTGGTAATCCATTTCTCCTTAGCCCACTGCCTCCATGGAAGCCAGCCTGAAACTTTTCATCTTACTTAGCAGTATTAGGGAAACATCTGTGAACAGGCACCACCATATACCACTGGGAATTGCTTAAAAGTGATACAATATGAATCTGTCAAGTGAAAAATACTGCTGTGGGGAGCTTGACTTATAAACTGTGTGAACACATGAACCCTTCTTCCTAGGAATTTGGATTGAGCTAGGGAACAGTGGGTACCAGGAGAGAATTTGTTCTCCTAGTGTAAATTAGGGGATGAGTATCTAACACGGAACAACTAGAACATGGAATTCTTGCATAAATATGGGTAGGGAGCATATGACTTAGGACCCATTGAAAGTTAATGGTTGTGAAGACTCAGTGAACATTTATTGAATATAAACAGTAGGCAAGACCTATATTTGATGAGAGGGGCATATACAGACATCTTAACCAAAGTCCCAGTTTGTCCAGGCATGTCTAGATTGGGAATGGGTCACTTATTTTGTCTTCTAGGAAACTATCTTACTTGTTGAGGTAAGAACACTCTTTTGGAAAAAGCGTGAACATAGTGTCTCTGTTGTGATCTGTTCTTTTTCCTGATGAAAATGTTTTAAAACAAGAAGAATGATAAATGCGTATACCATCAGGGTGTAGGAACTAAGATGATACAAAAATGAAATCTGCTCAGATGCTTTTGTGGATGGATAAGAGACAAGTGACTATAAATCAGGCTGTTCATATTCATCAATATAAAAGATAAGTTGGGGAATTGTACAGAATTGTAAGGAGAATAGGAAAAGGCATAAGAGAGGATGTAAGTTACCCTTCCTCCTGTATACACAGACAAAATCACAAATGTCTGGTACGAAAAAGGAGGGGCCTTGAAATCCATTGGCATTTCCAGAAAATATTCCATGACCTACTCCTGTTGCAAATGTGCCTTTTACCATCGCAGGGGGATGAAATGCCACGATCCAACTCCAGAGCACAATTAAGGGCTTGTGTGATCCAGCAGGCAGCCATTCCGCGCCTGAGAGTTTTCATTGTATAATTAAAATAAACTGAGGGGCAGGAGGCAGGGAGTGGAGTGGGGAAGGAAGGTCCGGCTGAAGCGCATTCAGACATGACATTTTCCGATGTCGATAACCATCGAGAGCTCAACTCCTCTGTCCGTGAAGACAAGAATGCCACATGTCAGTCAAAGGCAGAGCTGCTGAGCAGGGCTGGAGCCTGGAGGAAGCCACGGAGGGTCCGTTTGGCTCTGGCGGAGAGCAGCCTGGCCTCCTCTCGGGCTTTAATTGCGCTTTCTTTGTGTCAATGATGTCCACGTCCGGGTTTCTGATGAGGTCTGATGATACGGAGAGATAGCAGGTAGTGCAAAATCTGCTCTTCCCTTTCAAGCTGGGATTCTAGGCCATGCTTCATCCCAGTGGAATAGATAAAAATAACACACCCAAGAAGCAATCTCAGAAAGACTTAAATTTTTGAGAGCAGTATAAGCAGTCTTGGACCTTATACAGTACACTCGTATAATGCCCCTGTTCCAATGGTGGCTTTTTTTTTTTTTTTAAGCATTCCAGTGTACATCCTTCCACAAGGGGCTTTGTTGCTCTATTTATATATTGTAGTAAACCAACTTCCCCTCCCCTGGCTGAGCAGAGCTGCCATTGGCCTGCCCTCGGGCCGCCCCTGGCATCACAGAGACAGGCAGAACCCAGATCTCCCCGAGCAAAGAAGGAATGAGGGCTCCTGCCTGGGAGAATGTGGGTGATACGTTGACTCCCTGTCCCCTACACCCCCACACAGGAAAACCTGGAATGTCTGTGTTCCTGTGACAGTCTGCCACTCTTGTTTCCTGAGTAGTTCTTAGGAAGCACACCCGCCCTCCAGGAATGGGGGATTCATGTTTTAAAAGCTCATTACAAGTTATTCAGAATATGCTAAAATTTTTTCTGCTGCAGTTCTGGAGAAAAATATGGAAAGAACTAGTGCTTTAAAAGCAAAAGCTGGATTTTAATGCAGTAAGGATGCTTTAGATATTTTGTGAGGGGACTTTTAAAAAGGGCTCCCCATTTCTACCCTTCACCGTTCCTCCGCATTTCTACTCAAGGGAAATGAGTCTCACCCCAACTCTTTACTTTCCTATTTAGCCTCGAGCCGACGTGATTTTTTCTCCTTAACAGTTTCTGCTGGCTGTGATCCCTCGGTGTGCCTCCCAAACTCTGGAATTATAGATTGTCATGGCATAGATTAGAAAGGACCTTAATAACTGATGCATTTCAAATAAGTTTTGTCTCTGCCACTTACACTAATCGATTGCTAGTGGCCGCCTGGAGTGCTTTGTTGGGAAGTCTAGGAAAGCAGAGTCTAGTTCAGTGGTAACGGGCATGACGGTAAAGCAGTGATAATGGACAAGCAGGAGTAGAAGTGAGTGTCTGGGATGTCCTATTGCTGATGTTGCAAAATCTTATTTTCTATAGATTATGAGAGAAATGACTATAAGTGACTTGACTGACCAAAACACACAACAGTGACGCTGCATAGAACCATTTCTGCCCTGCCATTCTGTTTCCCATTTCAGCTGAGATTTCAGAGCGTTCCTAGGAACACAGACTCGTACTTAGAAGAGGCACAGGTGTGCTCTTAGGTAAGGTCCGCTTAGCTTGTGTCCCCTGACTCTGGAGCCCGGATTGATTCTGGAAGTCAGGTCAGATGTCTGGTATGTGGATATCATCAGAGACCTGTTCTGTTTAGCAGCATTTCCGGTGAGATTTGGATGTGATCAGGGATGCCACATATAACACGTAACACAACTGGAATTAATTACCAATTTCTGTAATTAATTATTTTATAGTTATCTACCCTACTGGACTGCAAGCTCCAGAAGAGCAGTGTTTTGTCTCTCTTCGCTGCTGTGTCCTCAGAGCCTAGCACAGTGCCTCGTGTTGCGCGCGCACGCTTGTGTGTTTCTGTGGCATAGCGTGTATCCAATAAATGCTTGCTAAATGAAGCAAACGAATGGACATTAGGACACTTTTAGACACTGGAAGTCAGCCTGAAGGTTCCCTCAAGACTGTCTAGTTAGAAAGATGACTAGTCTATGTGTCATTCTGGCCACGCTGTGCATTAATGTGACCCCTTGAAAGACAGGAGATTCAGTTTGTCAGATGACTGTCCTGGATTCATTTTTGACTCATGATTAGTCTTTCTAGTCAGTTACCCAGAACAGTCTTTTTCTCTTTCTCTCCCTCTCTCCCTCTTCTTTCCATTCTTCTGCCTTTCCTTCCTCTCTTTCTCTCCTTCATCTCCTTCCTTCCTTCCTTTTCCCTTTTGCCTCTTTCTTCATTTCCTTGCTTTCTTGCCACCTTCTTTTTTCTTTCCTTCCTTCCTTCTTTCTTTCTTTTCTTTTCTTCTCTGTTCTTTCCTTCCCTCCTTCCTTCCTTTCTCTCTCTCTCTTCTTCCTTCCTTTCTTTCTCTTTCTTTCTTTCTTTCTTTCTGTCTGTCTTCTTCCTTCCTTTCTTCTTTCCCCCTTTCTCCTGTCCTCTTTGTTTCTCTCCTCCCCCTCCTCTCCCCTTCCCACTCTTCCTCCTCCTCTTCCACCTTTAACATTCTTGTAAAGACCCTTTCCTTGTCTTTTCTATGTCTACTTTGTCACCTGGAGCTGCCTGGGTCTTCTCAGAGACTTTCTAGATGGCTGCTGTCCCCCAGCATCT
The DNA here is from genome assembly GCA_963575035.1 of Avahi laniger. Lineage (NCBI taxonomy): Eukaryota > Metazoa > Chordata > Mammalia > Primates > Indriidae > Avahi > Avahi laniger. Next base: position 37,715 of record CAUYSK010011308.1, on the reverse strand, counting down.
TCCTCTCTTACCATATATTAAACCCCACTGGTTATCTCACTCCTTAAAAAACCTTCACTGGATCCCTATTTCCTTGTATATGAAATTAAAGCCTCTGTTTGGAGTTCATGGTAATTAGTAATCCAGTCCCACTTACCCAATCCCAATGTCCAGTGAAGCAAAACAACATACAGTATTAATAACAACTCATTAATTGAGAGCTTTGACACCATGTGTCAAACACTGTGCTAAGTGCTTTTCCCCCAGGTGGTTCTAGCTACTTCTGTTATCTCCAATTTTTAAATAAGGCCACTGAGGCTTAGAGAGGTGAAGTACCTTGCCCAAGGTTATGTGTCCAGTTAGTGGTAGAACTAGGATTGAATGCAGGGCCCTTAACAACTAGTTCATGATTTTATGGCTTGTATATTTCCAGGTAGGGGTTTTCTATATACAGTGACATAGTACTAAATTTGGTGATATCTTGGAACATTGCTTCACAATGGGAAGAAAGTATTTTAATAGTACAGCATATGTATTTTATTTTATAGAGCACAGTTTCTCAGAGCAAACCCCTGAAGGATCTATGCGTTAATATCTGAAGTTTTACCCATGCCTTCCTTCTCGTTTTCAGTGTTTGTAGTAAAAAGAATATTACATATTTATAAAATGCATCTTTTCTCTAACAGTCACATGCTTTTTGTTTTCTCAAAAAGTACTAAAGCAATATCAGATGGAAACTATTCGCAGCTGTACCAAGGCTTTAAGACTCTTAAGGTCTAGGATTAAGGGTCTTTGGATTTTGGGGAGAAGCAGTTATGTTTGGATAATTCAGTGGAAACCCTGATGATAGATGTGTGTATGCACATGTGCATGTGTGTGTGTTTGTGTCCATATAGTGTATGTGTGTAGGAGGAGGACTACGAGAAGGAGGACAAGGACAGAGAAGCAGGATGAATGAATGTCTTCTTTAGAGATTTACACTATCATTAAGCTTTGACTATACATGGTTCTGTTTCATGGCTTGCTTTGTCTCCGACTAGCTGAATCCTTGCCACAAGAAGTCATGCCTGCATTTGTGTATGTTTCTGATTTGACATGTCCAATCATCATTACTTGGATCCAACCTCTCATGTTATCATTCTTCCCAAAATGTGTGTGTCTAGAATGAGTGTTTCTTTCACTCACAGCAAACCTGCGGATTTGGTGCTCGAATGGCTTACAAAAGCCCCAAGTGCCATATGTTCATCCTCTTTATTTTCTGTCCACCCCACTACAGCTGGTTGTAGTCAGCAACAGGTGATTGTTTTCAGTTTTGTCTTTTCTTGGGGCTAAGAGCTTTGCCCTGATGATCTCCAAGGTGGCTGACATTTTCAATTACACTCTGCTCAGATAGACATAACTTCTCACAAAAAGCTGTCAGGAGCTGTCTTTCACCCAAATGTTGCACAGATAATGATGATAATAATACTTGGTTTCAATTCATACATGGGCCATCCTTTCATCTGGAGTGGTTTTACTCCAGGGGTAGTCCACTGGGAAGTGTCCTCCACTGGGATTCACTTCCTATCAGGCTCCGTCTCCCATTTCACTAGTTGGGGGTGGTCTGTGCAGAAAGAGCCTGTTTCATCTTCTCTCCTTATAAAAGGCTGGAGTGAGGGTGCCCCGTATGAACTTCGTATCTTCTTTGTCTTCCCGAGAATGTCCCCAGAAATACAGCAACCAAATAGCCTAGCAAAATGGTTGAGATCCTGGACTCTGGAGTCAGACAAACCTGAATTCAAATCCCAGCTTCACCACTTGCCATCTGTCTGGCCTTGGGGAAGTTATTTTACCTTTCTAAGCTTTTGTTTCCTGATCTTCCATTTCAGGCTAATAACACTTTACTTTCAGAGCATTAGAGAGGAGAATGTATTCAAATGGCTTAGAATCACGTAGTTCCATAAACAGCAGTAGAAGCTGCTGCAGTTATTACCACTCCCTGGACTCCCCAGCATCTGATATGGGGCCTCCAGTTCTTTGGCAAATCCTACCTTTGCTTTCAGCAGGTGTGTAGACTGAGAAACCAGCCTGGGCACAATCTTCAAGTTGTTCACTCCTCTCCCAGGTGAAGCAGTTTGCAGCTGCCATCACTACCCCACTGTTTAGCTAGTTGCTTTGTGGTTCTCTTACCAGCAAAGGCTGCAGCTGGTAATTCTGCTCAATAAAACTGGGAGCAAGGAAAACCCTCCCAGAATGCACCAGAGCAAGGCCAGGCACTGCAGCTACCTGCCAGGTAAATGAATCACGAGTGTTGCAGTAGGAAGGAGACCAGGAAAGCACCTGGGCACAGTCTTTGATGAGGAGAACAACGAGAGGGCATGAGTGTGTTCCTTAAGACTGTTTCAGACTCCATAATCCAGGGCATTTTAGCTTGGTAGTTGTGTTCCTATGTGGGATCCTGGGCTCTGCAGATCTAAGGAGGCCAGATTTCCATGGTGGTAGTTTGTCAGTTGATTTCTGAGGTAAGGGGCTATTTCAGAGCCTCTCCCCTTCAGGAAAGCAGAACACAGTTGGTCCTCCATGACTACTGACTGTTCACTGATTGGTTGCTTAAAAAGTAGAAAACTATAGGTTTGCCCTCAAATTGTAATGTAAATGTCCACTTTTTACCAAATCATACCACAGAGCAAAGTCTAATGATGTCATTCCCCTATGTACATAATCAAGCCCAAACTTTACATTCAAGATATTTTGTGATCAAAATAGCTTCTCTGTAATCGAATTTCAGTTTATTCCATTTTTGAGCTGGAGGTGCTAGAGATTTTTGGCTTCCTTGCCCTTGCTTGTTCTGGTCTCTTCACCTGGTATACCCACTTTCCTGTCATCATCTCCACATTGCCTACCCGCCTCTCTAGGAAGCCTTCTCAGCTTCCTTCTGCTAGGCTAGCTGGGAATGCCTGCCCTGCCTCTGATTTCCCACAGCATGTGCCCATGTCTCTGGGTACTTTCGGCTTTGTATCTTGGGGTGCAGATTGTTTAATGTATCTTCTCTCCCTGTCTAGTCTGTAAGTCCTTGAGGATTATTTTCTAGTTCATCTTTGTGCTTTCCAGAAGACCCAACCCTTGTCTTGCACATAATAAGCACTCAGGCATGTGTGAGGCCCGTGAGGAGCACGGAGTACTCATGGACCCTACTTCATATATTGCTGCTTTATTCATTTGTATGTAGAAAAGAACACCTTGTGTGCCAGGTCTTGAGGTTACAACAGAGAATGAGATGGACACAGATCTTGTCTTCCCAGAGACTGGGAAAGTTGGATGAGGAAACACAAATTGTATTCAGCAATCCCACACTGACGTCCAGGAGTTGTAGATGCCTATTGGAGGAGCCCTAAGCTAACATTTAAGTTTAGGTCCTGAAAAAGAGGAGGTTTGAAATGTTATGGACTGAATGTTTGTGTCCCCTCCCAAAATTCCTATGTCAAAGCTCTAACCCCCAATCCAATGTGATGGTATTATGAAGTGAGGTCTTTGGGAGGTAATTGTATTTAGATGAAGTTAGGAAGGTAAAGTTCCCGTGATTGAATTACTGTTTTTATAAAAAAAGGAAGAGAGATGAGAGCTCTTTTTCTCTCTCTGCCATCTGAGGATGTAGCAAGAAGGTAGCCCTCTGCAAGCCAGGAAGAGAGCCCTCAGGAGATGCTGAATCTGCAGCACCCTATTTTGGACTTCCCAACCTCTAGAGCTGTGAGAAGTACATTTCTTTTGTTTATAAGCCACCCAATTGACAGCATTTTCTTATGGCAGCCTGAGCAGACTAAAATAATAATAAAGATGGGGAGAGCATGACAGTGTTTGCGACAGAGGGACCAGCAAGGACAATTCCTGCAAGAGAAGGGAACAGAGCTTGTTTGGACAACCCTAAATAACTTATAATGTTGGAGTGGAGGAAGGTAAAAGGTGAAGCTACACAGATTGTCCCTGGTCAGGGCCTGGAAGGTACGATGGTCCATGTGAGAAATGTTGGCCTCTCCCCTGAGAACAAAAGGGAGCCATTTGATTAATTCAGAAGATATATTGAAAATCACAGTTTTATGTTGGCCGCTCAGGGTCCTGCAGTAAGGATAATGAGTTTCTTTTGAATCGAAAAGGATCTTGAACAAAACAAAAATATCAGGAATGCAAGAGTAAAGACTAAGACACTTGAGCCAGAGTTAAAATTCCTCCTTCAAAGCTACATTTTGCTTTAAAGCGTGAACACGCCAGGTCCACAGTGAGATATTATTCTCACAGCTCTTGCTGGCAGCAAGGAGCCGTGGAGGATCTCTTGAAGTGAATGGGAATGTTTCTAGAGTGGTATAGTGAGAAAGCACAATGGCCAAGGGGCGTGTGGGGGGAACAATGCTTTAGGCTCTTGCCAGTGGGTGCCTGATGAAATACATCTTGGCGTGTCATTGAAGTGTGGAGCCATGCCGCCCTGTGAGGTCACCTGTTTCGCCCCTTGTCCCGGCAGATTGTTCCTCACACTCTCTTCTCAGCTCTTTGTCCAGTGGCTTTGTGCACCCCAAGAGATGGGGCTTCCACCGCCTCCCTGGGGAAGCCATTCCACATGCGAATAGAGCCCATGCTTAAGAAGGTTGGCCTGATATTCAGCCCAAGTTTTCCTTTCTGTAATTACATCCCATTCCTCTCTGCTCTACCCCTTTGCGTGACCCTGAGCAATTCTTTCCCTTCATCGGTGTGCCTACACCCTTGCTCAGGGAGAGTATTTGATCCTCGGTTCTTTTTGTCATCCCTGAGCTTTGCTTATTCCCGGCTGGTGCTGCGGGAACCCTTATAAGTAGCTCCTGCTGCTGTTCTCTTTAATCCTCGTGGCTTCCCTTCTTTGATTTCTGTCCAATTTGCCTATCTCTTTCAGGGGTCCTGAGGGGCCCAGAACGGATCCTAGGCCTCCTGACTATATTATTTATTAATCTTTTATGTGGAAGACCTTCTCAATGATGCTAAACCAGGTTGGGTGGAAAATAAAAATCTCTTTGAAAGATGGAGCTGATGTGAAGTCCCTCGGATAGGACTCTGGGCACTTCAGAGAAAAATGAGTTTGACTGCAAGGAAAAGTCCCCCACACAGTCCTCTGATATTCATGCACATGTTCTTCATTGTCCCACTGGGGGCAGAGGAAGCATGAATTTAGGCCATGGAGGGATGGGAATGACCCTCTCCAGTCTCACTAGACACAGCTTGTTCTCCAAGGCCAGCCTTGACCCCTTCTTTGATGGGCCCCCACCCCTGCTTTGGTATAAGCAGATAAAAATAATCTCTCCTTCTTATGAATTGCTGTAGTACCTTTACTGTGCTTGCTTTTGTGGTCCTTCCTGTTCTCTATTTTATTCATTTACTCATTCTGCAAACATTTAGCTATTGCTTCCTCTGTTTGTAATAATGTGGTTCATATTGGGGGAAATGGAAGACAGTAAGATTAAAACCACAGGAGAAAATTCCTGCCCTCAAGGAGTTGCCAGTCCGGAGGAGGAAGCCAGTACATAGCCACAGACAGTCGCTAGGGTGGACGTGTGCATGGAGAACTGTGGGCTTGTCATTCCCGTCGTGGACTGTGAGCTCATGAATGTGGGAGGGATCACTGTCTGATTCATCTGGGTACCCCCTACAAAGTCTAGTACATGCTTTCCGCATGCTAGGTACCAAGTTGATATTTGTATAGAGCACTTATATGTGCCAGGCAATGTGCTAAGCACTCACTTTGTATGCATGAAGTCTTCGCAACAACTTTAGGTACCATTGCTATCTTCACTTATGAAGGAGGAAAGCGAGTTTCCGGGATCTGAAGCAATGAAGCTGAAGTCACAGAGGTAGTAGGAGGTGGAGCTGAGGTGGACCCGAGGCCCTTTACCAACAGGATGTGTTCTTCTATGCACTGTGCTATATATGTGGATCGTCCATTCATGATCAGCTGAGATGGGAAACTGAGGCAGAAAACATGGTTCACAAGGTAGCCAATCAAAGACATTTTTCATATTTTACCCCTTAACACCTTCCCTGTGCTGGTCTTGACAAAAAGCAAGAATGAGAATAGCAAGGCCTTTTGTACTGTCCGACGCCTAGGGGCACACACAGGTATTTATCATTTCATTGACTGTGTGAGAAAGAAGATGGAAAACCAAGCTTCTCCCTTTTTAAAAAAATTTTTTGAATCCAATACCATCATGTAATTCAACCAGTCTATCTACGTGGACTACTGAGAGGCAGAGGGACCTGTCATATCTCAGAAAATGGCTCTCCAGTGCAAAGACAGTGAAATAAAAATGAAACATGAATCATCTGTTTATTTGGAAATCCTCTGAGTACTTGGCAGGGTTTTGGTATAATATAGATATTGTCTTGTTCTGGTGAATATACCCAGCACATAGTACGTGTTCATTGTACTTTTTAAATGAATACATGGCCACCACTTCCCATACGTTTTGCACTTTTGAGGGGGTGAGAGTTACTCTATTGTATAAATGTGCTCCAATGAAGAATTAGCTAATTGCAGTGATGGGAATTGTGATTGTTTTTAAGAGAGTCACTAAAGGGAAGAAAATAATAGTGGTGGTTTGCCTTTTTATATATGTTGCTTCTTTTACAAATATGTTTTAGGGAGATGCATCTAGTTTTTCTCCTGCTTATGTTTTAGTGTAAGAGAGAGAGAGAGAGAGAGAGAGAGAGAGAGAGAGAGAGTGTCTGTGTGTGTGTGTGTGTGTGTGTGCGCGTGCGCGCGCAGCAGTGGATAGTGGGTGTTGTACCAGCTGGCCCGCCCCAGTGCACTTATGCTAATCTGGGAGTGGGACAGCAGCACCTGTGCCCACGGCTCCCCACAGACTCACTGGGCAAGCGGGTGGCTGTGCTGCAGCAAGCACATTTGTGTCCCGTCTCTGGAATGTGTCCTCAGCTCCTTGGTGCTCAGGGGCTGTGCTCTCTGGGTTCACCTTAGCTGTGCCCTCAGAACACAGCCTCTGGCCAGCTGCTGCCTCCAAGCTGCTTCTGGCAAACCCGTCGTTCTCATCTTCTCATGGGCAGGGCAGGGCAGGGTCAGGGAGCTAGATGAGGGACACATGTCTGCCTGGGCACCTGCTTTGAGGCCAAGCAAAAACTGGGCCCATCATTTCACAAAGGTAAATACTAATGTCAGTTTTTCTTTTTAATTGATTAAATATATTTTAATCTAATAGATTAAAAAATATAGTGTAGCCATTAACATCTTAGGCTCTGCAGTCAGCCTGCCTGGGCTGCACCCTGGCTTTAACACATCCTTGTTGAATCTTGGGCAAATTAACCTCTACAAGTCTGTTTCCTCTTCTGTAAAATGGGGATAATGACAGTATCCACCTTGTAGACTTACTACGAGTACAGTTATATACATAAAGCGTTTCGCTCAGGGCCAAGGCTGTAATCGTTGCTTACTGCTTCTCCTAGCAATGAATTTAGTAACTACCATGTGCCAGGCATTGTGCTAAACACTTTATATAAATTTTCTTACTCTATCTTCACGACAACCTACTAAGGACACTGAGGTTACTTGACTAAATAACGTGCAGGAATTCTAATTCAAATGGTTGCGAAGTTAACAGAGGAAAAATGTTTGGGCTGATTATGTTGTAAATGATATAATGCCGGGGTCTGCACTCTTTCCAAGTATTGGGCACTGCCCTTTGCAAGCCCTGTCTGAGAGTTGAAATTTGAGTGGCTTATCTGAACTATGGAAAACCTTTGAATTTGTAAGTTGGGGAGGGAAGAAGAAGAAAAAGTCAATCCCAGGATCTTTCACTCTGGAAACTTCTATTTCCCTCTGTCTTCTAAATGACTTCCCCTCATATCTCTGCAAAGTAGCATGGCATGCAGTCTTCCAGGTAACTTTAAGGAGACAATCCAGTGTGGCAGTGGTGGCGTTGTTCTCCTAAGAGTGTGTGGTGTGTGTGTGTGTGTGTGTGTGTGAAGTACACTATATTGCGCTGGCGTTGCAGAGATTGTTGACTGAACTAGTATGCGCATAAATGACACATGGCTCTGAAGTGTGATTCCTCTCCCTTAAGCCATTCACAAGAGTCTGTGCCATCCTCATCACTTGTCAATCATACCACACACACATTTGTACACCCGACACACACGTACACATTCTCATTTGCCTGTGTGTATGGGACGTGGTGAAACCTTCCTGTGGTTCCCTAGTATAGTTTTGAGATCCTGTTTTCAGCTGTATGATAGACACTGAATAAGGGCAAGTTTTGTTTTTGAGTGATTCAATAAAACAGCGAAACGTAAAAAAGAGTCATTAAGACATGTGACATCAATACGGATTGTCCTTCCATGTAGGTGTAAAGCAAAGGAGGTGCTGTGTTTCCTAAAAGGTTTATGCTTTACATTTGTTTATTTGTTTGGGTTCTTTTCTTTTGGAGTATGAGCAGATCTAATTAATTTGTTTTTGTATGTTTACTTTAAAGAGAAAAAGTCCTTGTACTGAGCACCAACCACTTCTCCAGCTCCATGTTAGGTTAGTTATCTGAGTTCTCAAAGAGTGTGTAAGGCTAATAGGGACCATTGGCTCAGAGAGGTTAAGCCACTTGCCTAAAGTGGCAGAATTAGTAAGGAACAGGACAAAGATGCAAGCCCTGGTCTCTGTTTTCAGCTCTCTTTTCTTCTCCTCGTGGCTTTGAAAAGGTTAAAACAAACAAACGATTCATGAATTTTTTGATGAGTAGTTTAAATTTATTTTATTTACTCTCCACTAAGGAAAAAAAATCTATGTTATTTGTCCGAGCATCCCCAAAGCCCACATAAGTCCGGTTGTATTAAGAACGTGATTGGGAAATATTAGGCAAACAACTTATTGATCCCCTCATCTCCAGCTGACAGGTGGCGTGTTCTGTGCATCTCTTTCTGTGTCTTCATTTTAGTTGTAATTATGTTATCCTTCAGAAGGATGATGGTTGCCTGTCGTGGCAAGGTTTCTACCTGCTGCTGGACTCTCCCCTCTTTCCTTCAGTGGAAAGCATTTTCAAACATTTCTTTAGAAAAACGGCCTCTGGGAAAAAGTTTACATGTCAAAACATTTTCCTCCCTGTGCCTTAAATTTTTACTTTTCAAAATTTAAGTAATACCCAGTATGTATATATTGATAGTTTCTCACCAATTAGGAAGAAAAGAATAATAAAAACCAAGAAATAAAAAAAAGCAAAAAAACCACTAAACCTTGGCTACATGTATCCTGAGCCCAATGAGAGTGGTTTCAGAAGTTTTGAGGGATCAGAGACAAGGGTGTCCATCACTCTCTCTAAAGGAAGTAAATGAAACCTTTAAGAAAAACAGCCACCCATGAGGATCCTGGAGAGGGCTATGAAATTATCTGGGATTTCAAATGCTGCACTCTTGCCTTACATGAATCTGCAGGAAGCTTTATGCAAACGGACGTAATAACTACGAGTAACATACTATGGTTATGGAATGTAGAGCAGCTTTTAAAACAGTGTTGAGGGAGTGCCCCACTGAGAGTCTCATAATAGCAGTTCCCAGCACTTGAGTAATCTCTGAGCTTGAATGTGGCCCAGTAGTTATGAAGTTAATAGAAGAAAAATGTTTGGACTGATTACATTATAAATTATATAATGGTATAATTGTAAGTTATACCATAATATAAAATTCCCAATCACATCTGAGTGCATTCTAAAAAAGATATATTATTGAATTATTTTTATAATTTGAATATGCCTAAATGAATAGTTTTTACTAAGTATAAAGATAAACATTAAAATTACCTTTCATTCCATCTTCCCGAGATAACCGCTGTTCACACTTTGGTATCCGTTTTCTACCCTTTTTAAATGCTTACATAAATAAATGCATGAAATCTGTGGATGTGGGAGCAATATCATATGCATTATACCTGATGTTACATCTTTAGCCCTCTCCTTTGTTACTATTTTTATTAATATGTATTCCTTGAACACATGTTTTTAATGACTGTATAATATTACATCATGTGGATCTATCACCATTTATCTAACCAATCTACCAATGTTAGACATTTATGTTTTTAATTTTTCATTATTATAAATAATGCTTTGATGAGCATCTCTGATTTCCTTGTGATAGATTCCTAGAAGTGCAATTACAGGCTCAAAGGATGTGAATGTTTTTAAACCCTTGAGATAATACTAAAGTGCTTTCCAGAGAGGCGGTGTGCCAGGTGGTGAGAGTTCTCATCTCACTGTGGCCTCGCTGACAGTGAATTTGATATTTTATTAAGGAGCATCTGGGTGGTTCCTAAAGTTAAGGTGGGAAAAAAATCATAAAGAGAAGCAGAAGTTTAAATTCCAGACAATAAACCAAATTTGGCAAAGGCATCAGGTTCTTCTAGAAACATCGTTCCTTAATTCGTAGATGAGAGTCTCCTACTTCTAGGAGGCTGTGTCAACATTTCACAGCCTCCTAGAGTGTTAACCTGCCCCTAAGCCTCTCAAGGTATATTCTTGTGTTGCGCTAGGGCACATTAGATAGGGATTCAGAGCTCTCACCACCTTGTTAATACTTCTGAGCCATTCCAATGTTTCTCCTATGCTCAACCCTCCAATAGAAAGCGGGTGAGCTCTTACACTTCCACATGGTGCCAGAGCATTCTGAACTTCCTCTGCAGCTAACTGGACGAAAAATGGCAAATTAAATCAAAGTTTGATTTGCTCCATCATACTAATGTTTACATTTCCTGAGATGTTAGGGAATTGACTAATAATTTTGATGGAGACAATCTTTGAGAGTGTCCTGAAAAATGCTACCAGATGATCTCATCCAGCCCCTGCCCTAGGATCAAACCAGCCCAAGCTAGGGATACCGTGAGGAATGAAATCTGTTTTCATTTCTCAGTTACGGCAGTTAAGACAAGTATCTTGAAAAAGTCTCCCAAACACCTGTTTTTCCTGTTCTCTGGTTGGGTAGTCAGTAAAGAATTACGGAGTATATTTACTAAGAGTTTGCTGTGAATTAGCAGTACTGTTATTGGAAAAATAGCAACTGCTTTAAGTTATAAAATGTTGTGGGTCAGGATGGATTTCCTTTGGCATTAAAAACAAACTCTAGAAATAGGCAATAATTACTGTTGGATAAATCCAGATAAGATAGGAGACGAGACCTGCTACTTTGGTGGAGTTTGCTGTGCACAGCTTTTTGTTAACAATGCCCCCTTTCACAAATAAACAGCTGCCATAGAAACATTGTAGACCTTCTAGATTTGTGCAATATAGGAAAATGGGCTATTTCTTGAGTAACCTGAGAAAATCAAGAGAGCCTCTTTTGAATTGTAGAGGTGGTATGACTTGGTGAGATAAAGAGGAACAGGGGTTATCCCTGCCCTGTCTTTGACCTGGGATAGGTTACTTTGCTCAGTTTACCCTATCTGTAAAATGGAGACATTTTGATGCTTGGTCCCTTTAGACCTTTAAAATTTGAAAAAATTTTAATTTTTAGAGAGAAAGCAGAGCAGAAATTCACAGTGTGATCATTAATTTCCCAAAGTAGGTCATACAACCGTGATTGTATTTGGGAGGTTGGAACTGTTTTCAAGGAAAAAGTATCCAAAATGTGCCATTGTTGTTCAAATCAAACGCCGAATAGTGTAGCTGCACAGCCTCTGCTATCTAAGTGGGACTCCTAGGCGTGGTGAGGTGGGAAGCTCCGTGTTGTCAGAGCAGCAGAATCCCCTGCATGACGGCCAGGCTCAGAGGAACATCTTTTCACCCCATCCCATTGATTTCAGTTTTCCTTGATTAGTCATTTGCATGCTCATTTTTGTTCTGTTCCTCTCTGGCAGGGTCTGTTAATTACTAAACATGGGAAGCTTAAAAAACAAAACAAAACAAAGCAGACCGAGCCTTGTTTGCTAAAGTTTTGTTTTAGGTCCAGTAATTTGCATTGGCAGCAAAAGAAAAAAAAAATGTAACAGATACACCTGACTAACTTGCATTTTGTATTTCTAACACTCAAAAGTACAATGCTTATGATAATGAATTTTATCTATTATGAGGGAAAACAATCACCTTTGATGACATTATAGAATAAACACATTTAACAGCATGCTGAATTGCTGAAGTATCATTTTCAACGACCTCATTAGTGTCACTTAATTAAAACTTCCTGCTCTTGACTTTGATGCTGGTACAGGCAAAAACACAGAGGGAATTGAACAAACAACAAAAAAGGGAGGGGGGTGCATTTTCTAGTGATAAATCGCAGAGGTTGCTAATGAAACCAAATTATGTACCTTTTTCCTGCAACTCCGATAAAATAATATGAAACACGCAGCAACTTTGCATCAAACAAATTAATCAGCTGTCAGCAGATTTGCCTTGTAATAATCTTTTGCACTTATTGATCATTTTAAAAAGGGGGGGGCTTTTTTTTCTCTGTATACAAGCATTAGGTTGGTGATAATTAAAGCCTCAGCTTCAGAAATACCATAATAACCGTTAATTAGCAGGATGCTATTTTCAACATAATTTGCTAATTAGGCAGTGAGCTGGTATAGTGTATATACCTAATTATGAAGGGTCTTGTGCTGTAGACACATGTGACTGGAGTGTAAATGACACCATTATAGGGGTCCTAGCAGATTTTTTAAAAATATAGTTTGTTCTGAAATGCTTAGTTCTTTAGGGACTTCTTGGTATAGGGAATATTACTCTTGACTGTTTTGCATGAGGTTTAGAAGAGGAAACATTATATAGAAATATATTATTTCTTTTATCTGGACTGTGGACAGACAGGGTCCCTAATTCTAAAAGGGCTTTGTTGCCTGGTGCCTGATACAAGGGCCGATAATTTAGGCACTGAAGTTGTATGTACTCCGCTAGCAGAGAATTATTCTCTATTTGCTTGCCACATGTGATTCATCTACAGACCAGAATGCTGTAAATCTTTTAATACTGTATGTCTACCATACCTTGATTTTTCTACCACACATTGATAACCTATAACATGTATCTCCCTGCCTCTTGGTCTCTCCCTCCTACCTTTCCCTCCATGTCATAAAGAAAATCCAGACTTTTCGAAAATGGATGTTTATTTCTGCCTAGTTTTTCTCCAGCCCATTCTCTAACTCCTTGGATTTTAAAAAAAGAAAAGATAAAAAAATTTTTAGAGAGGAATGATAAAATATAAAAAGTAAGGGTGAGCTCTCATGCAAAAGTCTCAGATTATATGCATATTAGCAATATTTATGAGTTTAAATTTGGCTTTTCAGCAGAGCATAAGCAGAGTGAGATCATTTGCAGATATATAAACTGGCTTCCTGGGTCATAATAGCTGATTTCTTTTAAATGTTTTACCTTGTTTCAAATAAAACTATATTTCTTTATTCCCTTTAAACGAAATGAAAACTTAATTCAATAATAAATGAGCTTCAGAGCAGCACAAGAGTCACTTAACTTAAATCTTTTTGTAGAGGTTCCCACTTAAGCGGCTTGAAAGACAGTAAATCACACTGGAGAACGGACATCCCAATTTCATTGCTGTGCTGTAGAGAGCTGAATTAATGGCCTTCTCTTTAGAATGTATGGATGCGCTTTCCAGCTGCTGAGCCTGACAGTGTTATAGCTCAATTAATGTGATTTTGATGTAATTGCAGATAGGGAGCGTTGTGCCGAAAAATTATTTTTTTCATAAGAATTACATTTTATCATCCAGATGTGGGCGGAGGGGTGGTTTTCAAGGCTGAATATGATAAGTAATAGGGCCTCTATTTTTTTTTTAATAATGTATCTCTAAAGGACGAGGAGAATAATGAATCAATATAGTCACTTATTGAGCGCTTATTGTGTGCACAGCACTGTGCTAAGCACTTGACTCCAACATATCATTTAATCTTCACAAGCCTATGAAGCAAGCCCTGTTGTTATTCCCATTTCACAGATGAGAAAAATGAGTCAAAGAGAGATCAGGCTAGTAAAGCACAGGCCTGAGATTTGAACCACTGTGTGTCTGACATTCTGAGATCTTAATTAACCATCTTATGGATTGTATCTGTAAATTGTCATCAGAGGCCTCAGGCAGAGGATGGTAGGATTCTCTAAGTGTTTAAAATGTTTAGATCAACTTCCTAGAACATTATAGTATAGCGTTGTGAGAAATAGGTTTTAGCCAGGCTGCCTGGGTGTGAAGCCTACATCTGCAAATTTCTAGCTGTGTTTGACTTTGAGGCAATCTATTTAAACCCTCTGAGCCTGAGTTTCCTTAACTATAAAGAGAGTATAATAATGGTGGCTTCCTCATATGATTTGTTATAAAAATTAAGTGAAAGAATCTGTGCAAAGTGTTCAGAACAGTGCCTGGAATGTAGTAAGTGATCAGTAAGTGATGGCCAAGATTACCGTTAGCTAGATGCAAGCCCGCAGGGTCAATGGTCTCATCCAATGCAGTTTTCTTTGCCTCATTTTATCTATTGGGTGCAGGCTGCCTCTGGGATCTTTGCTGCCAATGTTTTCTGGGAAGTACCCAGAATGACATTTAGCATAATATGGTCTGTGCCTACTGGCATTGATGTGAGAAGGCCTTTCTTTTTTGGAGCTGTTTTAATTCCTGTATTAGTAGAATAGATAATGATGCCGGCTCAGAAAATGATAAACTATGCACCTGTTGGTGGATATAACATTATCCATCAGCTCAAACTCAGCCTGTATGCATGAGAAAAGCACCGGATTTAAGGTACTGTTTGGGACTCCAGGAGACAGTGAGAAGAACAAAGTGGTGGTTTAGGAACTGAAACGAAATTCAGGAAATCTTTTGAGTTCACTGTGGAAAATCCAGTTAAGAAAGGAGCACAGAGAAAGATGACAATGACAACGATGACAATTATGACGGTAATTGGCATTTAATGAGTGCTTACTATTTGTCAGACACTCTGCAAAACGATCTCATTCAGTGCTCATAGCATCTATGCAGATAAGGACCAGGGTTATCCCTATTGGTAGTTGAGGAAAATGAAGATCAAAAAAGTTCAGTAATTTGTTTAAGGTAACACGGCTGTAAATCTTTCTGTGCATCCTCTCACCTCAGCCACTGACCATATTGCACTGATGGGATGAAGCCACCTCAAATTAGCCCTGAGTTACAGGTAAAGACAGGCAGGGTTGAGAGATCTGCGTTACTTTTACTTCGTGGCATTCATCGCATCAACAAGGAAGGCTTTTCCACTGACACATCACTTTGTAAATAATAATGTCCTCTGTTTGTGGTTGTATTGATTAAGTTGCAATTAATAAATTACAAAAGTTTCTATGGACAATTTATTAAACAATCCGTTATATACAAATAATGTACAATAAATCCTCAGCATTTTCATTGCTGTGGGTCAATAATTAATTTAAATATGATAGTTATTTCTAGTAATACACTGGATGGGAACATTTTAATATATAATAATAATCCTAATTTGTGTGATGATGTCATTATTTCTTATTGTTACTTTCAGAATCTATGTGTAAAAATTAACATTATATTTTGACACCACATGGGATGCGTTTATGTAACAAAAGCACCATCATTTGCTTCTAAGTAGACCCGAATAGAAATGGGCTATAGTGCTTGGTATAATTGTTGAAATACAGACAGATATGCATAGGTGTTCTTCATTATTTTGATAGTCAAATAATTATGAAAATGATTTTTTTGGTTAGAAATATAGTGCATATATTAGAGGTGAAATATAGTGCATATATTTCAATGGTGAAAGTAAAAATAAAATGTATCAAACAAGTATTATTTGCTTTCATGATTTTACCTTCTAGGAAGCCTCCAAGTTTGAAGCATATTGAAAGAAATTTCTTTTGTATGATTTGGATCCACTTTCTTATTTCTCCTCACTTCTATCAAACTTTGTTCCTGGATACATGGGTAGTGGGAGTAGCACCTTGAACTGTGTCTGTTGTTGTTTATTAACACATTGATTCTCTTCCAAGACCATGACCTTCTTCTACTTTGCTAACAGTGGGCATGTTAATTAGGATTATATTAGGTTGTAAGGAATTCACTTTCATCTCCTCCCACTACACTCTTACCACAGAACAGTAGCTTAGCTAAGACAGAAGCTTATTTATTTATTTATTTCTTCTGTTTAGGAAGACTGGAGACAGTCCAGGGCTAGGTGGCACTCCATGGTGTTGGAGCCCTGGAGTCTATTTTGTTGCTTTGTTGTTCGTGGCTGCAATTCCCAAGGTCACCGTCAATTCCCAAGGTCATCATCAAAGATGGCTGCCAGAGCTCCAGCCTTCACCTCCACATCATAGCCAGTGGAAGGAGGAAGGGGAGAAAAAGGGAAGCCCCTTCCATTTAAAGACACTGGAGGAGGTTACACTTCCCACTTCTCCGCATCCATTGATCAGAATTAGTCACATGGACACAGGGGAGGCCAGGAAATGTAGGCAGCTCTGCGATCAGTTAAAAACCAGGGGTTCTGTTACTAATAGGCTTCACCCCTGTCCATCTCCTCTTTTAAGAAATCATAGACCCTTTGAGACTCTGATGAAATCTGTGGAACCCCTCACCTGAAAAATACACATGGATGGAATTTTACATGTAATTTGAGAGAATTCAAAGACTTCTTAAGCCCTGGTGTTTAAGAATTCCAAATTAAGAACTCGTTGTCTTAAAAAAATTATTTTTTTCATCCATTTATCCAATCATGCATCATTCAGTCATTCAACAAATATTTATTGTGTAATAAATAAATCATAAAGTAAAAATATGTTTGCTTCATTCCTGGCAATGAAAGGTGAACAAGGCAAACAAGGTCGCTGGTCTGATAGCTCTTGCATTCCAGGGGGAAGCCAGAAAATGAACAAGATAAATGTGATATGTGCTTTGAGGAAAATGAAGCAAGTTGATATCATTGAGAATTGACTCATGGCCAAGGGTGGGAGTTACTTTGGATTGGGCAGTCAAAGGTGCCCTTTCCAGAAAGGTGGCCTGATTGGTGAATGCAGTGCGCTCAGGTATGGGGAGGGGTATTTCAGACAGTAGGAGCAGCACGAGCAAGGGCCCTGAGATGGGAATGAGTTTAGCGTATGTCAGGAACAGAAAGAAAGCTGGGCAAGAGAGGCAAGAGACGGCTTTAGAGGAGTGGGCAGGAGCTAGGCCATGGTAGGGGTTGGATTTCCTTCTAAAAGCAATGGAAACCATTGGAGGGGAGGTTAAACTGCGAGAAAAGAGCACAGGCATGATTCACTTTATTACTTTTAAAAGATTCTTCTGGATGCCACACGGAGAAAGGCAAAGGAAACAGACCGGTGACACTGTCTCATTTGGCTGTAGCTGACGTAGGGAGAGAGGGATTTACCCTCCACTTCTCATGTCTGTGTTGAACAGATGAAGGAGATTTTCTTCATCCAGTGGCATCCAGAGATTTGGATTGTGCTGGGGCTTTATGATGTGGCTTTAGCAATACACTGAAAGGCTTGTGTTTATACAGACATGAGGTCAACCACGTGTAAAACCTCCTTCCCCTTTGCAGCACCCCTGCGTGAGGACGGTGGTGAGCGTTTGCAGTGAAGAGGCAGGGAGACAACAGGTGAAATGAAAGACAGATCACCCAGTCATGTGCCTTCTCGGCAAATTGTTTATTCACAGTCATGGGGCAGAGCTGATGTCCATGGGCTGCCCAAGCCCTGGGGGGAAACCATTGGGGAAAGTTAGGGGATAAAAAGTTTGTTCGATAACTAAGAACAGATGATTTGTCTTGTCATTTTCACAAGGGACAGTGTTTTGTGAATGACACATGTGAGCCATGGGGAAGGTCTCAAGGGCTGAACACAAGTGGTTAAAACAGTCCAACTCTATGTGAACTTAGTTCCAAGTATGATCATTAGAATGATGTTGCTGACAAAAGGTGTAAGGAAAGAGGAGGTAAGCAATGCCCAGGCTTGGCTTTGGAGCTCGGAGCCAATTGCTTTTGAATCTTTCTTTTGACTGGTCTGTCCCTAGTTCATGAAATGTGAGTGCTTTGCCTCAGAATCATTGAGATTTGGATTTGAAAGGGGCCTTAAAATGAACCAGGGAATTCCCTGGTTTTACACAAGGGGAAAATCTGAGGCTCAGAAGAGCTGTGACTTGTCCACTGTTTCTTGATTTAATGCTGTTTCCTCTGGAGCAGACTTCAGGGAGCTAATGGTATATTCCTTTGGTATAATGTGGCTATTTTCAAATCCCACCCCCTTCAACACTTTCATTTCTTGCCCAGTATTGCAGAAGGTCAGCGGAGCTACATGGCATAATCAAAACTAGATTTCCTGTTTTGAAATCAAATTGACTGAATGCTCTGAGATCCACCCTCCAAAACATGGGAAACTGCCTTAAAATATTTAGAAACGTATAGTTTCTTCCTGGGATAACTGAAAGCTTCATTTTCATCATTAAATATGGGTTGGGAATGCCAGAGAAGTTTTAATCTGTCATTTTGTAAGAAGGGGAGACAGGAGGAGAAGATGATTTTATGGATAAGGTAAGGTTGGACATATACTTTGTTTTGAAGGTGAAGGTATGAAGACACCTGTTAAAATCTTTAAAAAAAATTATTCCCCCCACCGCCATTGGAAGAGGGGTGCAGTACTTATTACCTGGGCCTGGAGAATTTTAGAGCTGTAGGAATAGACTGATAATTCTCTGATTCTGAGCAGTCTAGCTCTGCTTTGATGGAGAGGCTCCTAACACTCTTCCTGGGGTTTCTGGAGTCTGTTAGAAGGGCCTCGGGGCTCCGTGGAAAGGCTTTCTGCATTCAAGCCTACCCTCCCCCTAATAGACAACCTAATTGGCTAATTGTAGGCTCAGCCATTCACTTGGGCTGCAATTAGCCACTTACTTCTTACTTTGCAGACACAAGTGGCCACTTGAATCCTCAAAAAGTCCATTGTGAATTCAGTTATTTGTGTGTCCAATTTCACCTGGACACAGAGTAGCTAGAAAAAAAGAGTAAAATAAAATAAATGATAGCCCTTGAAATCAAATCCCTCTGAAATCTGGCTCAGGCTTTTTTGATTCTGAAGTGATAATAACCGGAACAGATAGTTCTTTTTTCAAAAAATGTAGATTAAACATACACACAAATATCTCATTAACTGGACACTTTATTTTTCTCATAGTGTCCTTAATGTAGAACAAGATGTACCCACCTGCTGGTTTGCAGCTTCATAACTTTCTGCAAATCTACTTTTTCAAACCCCTAGATCTGCTGCGTGTAATTTAATTGGCTACTGTACCTTTCCGTATAAAATGAATGTGCTAATTTCTAGAGTAATGCACTCATTCTCTTTGTTATCCACAAAATTCTGCAGAACTGGAAGATCCATTTTAAATGTGTGCCCCTCACTGACTCTGTCTTCTAGCAAACTGGAAAAGCTATTGTTTTCAAATAACCTTTTGATGTGGTCGGTTATTGTTCTGTTGGGTCAAAGAGACTTACCTGGGAGATGACAGATGCAGACACTGGGCCACCAGTTTTCCTTAGAAGTGCACAATAGCAGCCAAACAGAATCACTGAGAGGATGCTGGGTAGAAAGTTGCTTTTGGGGGGAATTCCAGGAAAGAGAAGATTGTGACCTCTGTTACTGCACAGTGTCAAGGACAGATGGGAAGAAGGTATGAATCAATATATGTCAACTGCACAGATGGTATAGCCACACAGTGTCCACATACTGACTTTCTATCCCCTGAAACTGAAATTAATAATGCCTTCATTATAGGCAGTAGCTGCCAAGCAGCTGAGAGTACCCGGCACAACTCGGAGCACAGCTCTGAGCAAGGTGTTTGAAACAGGAGTTGTCTCTCTCTCTCTTAGAAGGCTCGCAATGCTATAAATCATAAGGGGGAAAAGAAATCATCTTTTGATGCTGAGTTTTAGAGATTAAACAGACCAAAGACAGGGGGACTGTGGTTGCTTCCTGCTTTGCAATATTTTTATGCCAGCGAATCTTTTCCTGGATTCTGGCCACGTCATAAGGGAGAGGGTTAACTCCACTGTGCCAATTATTGGGCTTGGGGTGTTGAAGATCTCAGACTGGGGTTGGAAGTGGAGTGTAAAGTAAAAATAAGCAAACACAAACCGCCCAAACAAGTATTGGCACATCTCTACAAGCTCTGACTAGTATGATGAGTTCAGTATTCATCACATGGACTAATTAATGCACGCTAACACATCCCAGTGCAATTTGCAAGTCACAGATTGCATTAGGTGATACAAATGACTCATTTGTGAACCTGAAGGATGACCTTTGGCAGGACTATCTGCTGACCTCAAAAATATTAAAGAAAGGTTATTTCACCTTGCCATTGTCTCCAAATGCCAAAATAGCCCAATTAAAAACCTTGACTTGGAACCATAGGAGCAGATGCGAGTCCTAAAGGGCATTAATTATTTTCAGTGTCAGCTGGTTGTATAACTGAGGCCAAATGAGAGTTTGGAAAGCTATTAAGGCACTGTATTATATGCACTGGGTCTAAGATTTGAATTCAAAATAAGGCGTAGATTTCATCTATTTAGGCAAGCTATATAGAATTTGTGCTGGCTGTCCTGTTAAGAATTAAGGGTTAACGTAGGTGGAATGAAGCTTATCACCCTCACTGGGGTTCTCCCCTCTGCAATCATCCATTTATTTTCCCAAGTCTATTTGCAGAACCATCATTAGTTACCATATTGTGAGGTCAAAAGCATAAACATGTGTTCAGTATTAGCTTGCTTCCAAGTGGACTTTTCTCCCTGTCTACACGGCTAAGCACTACAGTGATCCTGTACCATTTCCCCCCAAATGTGGCGACAGATGAAGATATGTACTCAAGCTAGGTTCCCATATGGCTAATTTCTACATTTGTTTTAACAACATACAAAATTTTTAGGCAAATTAAAACACAAGGACTTTGGTATTCATGGCATTCTCTCCAGCTCTGCCGTTTTCTTCCGCCAGGTGGGTTTTAGTGAGTCGTCCTAATGGCGCAGCCCGCGTTCAAAGGAAAAGGGGTGAGCACGTTCATTAGGGGTAATTGACTCGCCAGACTTCCCTTGGCTTTGTGAGAAGGTTTGCCTGCTGCACGTGGCTTTCAAGTCACCAGCTTTCACAGTGGACACTGACCATCAAGGTCCACTGTGTGTCCAGGTGTTACAAAACAAAGGTGTTGGAGGGCAGGGAATGACATGTTCTTTTTAGCCTCTTCATAGTGAAGTTTAAGATTCTGGTTGACCTTCATCTCCAGTTGAAAGGAATGGAAAAGGAAGATTCTACACCTAGAGTAGTGTGAATAATGCAAGCAAGACAGAAGAGAATGGTAGAAAGCATTAGGAATCAGACAAACCTGGGTTTGTATCCCAGTTTGGCTGCTGAGTTGCTGTGTACAATTGAGCATGTCACTTAACTCTTCTGTGATAATGACACCCAATAGCATTGTGAAGAAGAGCAAATGGAGTTTTATGTACATATTAATATATGTGCTACACATTATATATACATATATCATAAGAGGTGCTAGGATATTGTGGCCTTTGTTTGTTTTACTATGGGGAATTTAGAGAAGGTTTTCGAAAATATGAAATTTTCCTCTGGATTTTTCTTTCTGCCCTTTCGTGGGTCTGTGTTCAATGTATATGACCGAAAACACAGCTTAGAAATTGGAGTCCTGTCTTTAGATCCCTCTTCAGTTGGGAAATTGCTTAATCTTGACCAACTTCACATTCCTATCTGTAACTGGGGATAATAATATGCACCATAATATGTTTTTGGGAGGACTAAATGAGATAATGGATGCATATGGTACTTAGCATTTGGTAGGTACTTGATCAGTGAGTGAAGCCCTATTGTCTTTGCACCCAGAATATTCCCACCCTTTGCCTCCACATATGCTGCTCATGAGCCTTCGACTGAGACAAGATATAGTTCTGTTTCAAGTTTTCTCAGGCCAGTTCACTCGTGTTTTATTCTGAAAAATGAGTGTCCTTGTTGGATTACATCTTCCCTAAACATTGATGATTTGTAACTTCTCATTTTCAAAGTTGAAGGAAGATGTGTTTTCCCATTTGGTGCCTTTATGTCTCTCTATTACTTTCCAGCGCATATTTGGTGATGTGTCCCATATTATAGATCAAAGTATGGCAGGCACTGAGATTGTTCTCACTGGCCTCTCAGATATGGTTGATCTTATCTATGAGATAACCCTCTCCAGGGATTTTCCCCTCTGGCTACTTAGACTACATGTTACCCAACTAACATGAATGACATTTTTCCCCTGCAGGGTTGCTATTATTTCAAATTGCTATTTCAAAAAAGTTCTGATTTCATTCTAAGATTCTCATAAATGCCAGCAGTTAATGAAAGCAGGTTTATTTCTTGCTCTTTGGGAGGTGACCACCCATGTCAGCATTGGAGAGTGCCTGCACATCCTTGCAGACCCAACAAGTGGTAAACAGATGGAGTGTGAATTCAGAGCTGAATTACCAAGGAAAAACATTCTGTTCTTTCACCAAATGAGATTTTTAATAGTCATTTGTAAAGAACTCTAGGCTATGCGATATTGGGAGAGTTGGCTCCATGGATAATGAATGTTTTAGTTGAAAGGCCATACAAACCATCAGCAGCTTATTTCTATATACAAGCCCACTCTTAGCTTAAATTTTGAGAAAGCAAGTGTGCCTTTCTAAGTTTATGTGCTGAGTTTTTACCAGAGTGGAACTTCCTATTGGGCAGTGGCTTGTCTTAATTTTGGTATAATGCCTTGCCCAGAACACAGGATGCTGCTTTGGGTATTTGGTAAATAAGTCATAACTTCATGGTTGTTCTAGTCTCTCTGGAAAGGAGATGTATGTAAAGGAAGGGTAAGTGTGGTGGGTAGAGATGGATGGATGTGAGAGGGGTTTAGTTACATGAGGACTAAGGCAACCTTATCACAAAGTATTTTAACCAGACTATAGTTAACAGTAACAGACAGCTTCAAATAGCTAGAAGGAGGATACTGAATGTTCCCAACACAAAGAAATGATAAATGTTTGAGATAATGTATATGCTAATTACCCTGATCTGATCACCATGCATTGTATGTACTGAAACATCACTATGTACCCCACGAATATATACAATTACTATTTGTCAATTAAAAAAGTATTTCACTGAGGGATTAGTAAATCAGTAAATCTAATTTTCTCAGTCGTTCTCCCTTAGTCTCAATCTCTTTATCTCTTACTAATTCTCTTTCTCTCAGTTTCTCGCTCTCTTATATAGTCTTGATGGTAATCCACCCTTCCACCCTATGAGTTCTCAAGTCTTAGCTCATAGCATCCTCTCCTAAGAAACTATTTTAAAATGCAACTCATTGGACTTCACTCCAACAGATTCTGTTTCCATAAAGCCAGGGTGGGCTGAGGAGTTGCATGTTAACAGGATCCCTCCCCGATCCTGAGAGATCCTTGTGTAAATGGCCCGTGAGCCATGTGTTGGGAGAAGCAGGAGGACGATGCTGATGGAGACAAACTTGCTTCACTGCAAGCAAGGCTGTAGGGCACAGGAAGCCCCAAACAAAGAGCTCCTAGTAGCTTGAAGTCTTTTTATCCTTGCTAGTATCAGTGGAGTTTTCTTAAAAATCTCATTCAATGACAGGTACACGGAAAAGCCAAACCCATCACCACCATACAATTCATCCGTGTAAGCAAAAACCACTTGTACCCCTAAATCTATTGAAATAAAAAAGAGAGAAAAACATCTCATGTAAAAATTTTCCTTCAAATGAAATCAGATGGAGAACCCCCAAGTGAAACCTCACCCAAGCGAAGCTGCCCTGGCTCAAGCAGAGGGTGGCCCAGGTAGCCCTTCAGAGGCCCCAGTGTTCTGTGTGATGCTCCTAGAGCCCTTGTCCCCTTTCCTCCTGTAGTGGCCACGGTGAAGGCCTGGGGCCCTGTGTCCAGGAGGGAGCACCTCACTAGGAGATCTGAGTTCCAGCTCCAATCTTGCCCATACCTTGCTGCAGGCCTCAGGAAATTTACTGAACCTTCAGATCCCCGTCAGGGACCTTCAGTGGATCCCTTGAGGACAAAGAGAGGCTTTGGGCTAGATTGGTGTTTCTGGAAGTTCCATCATTCATGGACTATCCCGTGTCTTTTGCTAGAGATGAGTACCGCCTGGAGTATTATTTATTTACTCCACGTTTGTCTTTATAATAGAAGAAATCTATTCACTATTTCTTACCTAAATATTCACTTGGGTTTTGAGTGAAGCAATGCTATCTGTGAAATCAAAAGTTTGATGAGTCACCTGTAGTTTTTCTTTTCTGATACATGCAAAGATAAATACATAACCACTAAAAAAAGTGTAGTACCTAAAACTAGTGATGTACGCACAACCCTTCAGAAATATTGAGCTAGACCGTCTCTAAAGATCTGCTGCTCCAATATTCAGTGAGATTGGTATCCAGGTAGGTCTATCTGGTTATTATCCTGAGGATTTGCAGATTGGGGGTAGGTTATAGGGAACAACAAAGAAATCCTCTGGGTGTTGCAAGCATGTGAGAGGAGTGGGAAGGGAAACAATTGCTTGTATGGCTGGGAAGAATGAGGGAGCTTGAGGCTTGGAGTGTATGTACAAAGGATCTAAATGGCTCAAAGAGAGTTTTTAATATTAATTTTGTGGAGACATAGAGCCACCAGCTGCTTAATTTATTTAGATCTAATAGGGAGCTTAATAACCAAGAACATCATTGGTTTCTTGTTTGTTTCTTTTATTGAGTGTCAAAGAGCTAACAGCTTTTATTACAGATCTCCCAGGGCAGAAGTTGGCTAGTTAGGACAGTGGCAATGCAGGGCGCTAGGGCAGAGTCCAAGGAAAGAGCCCTGCCCTGTGCTTGTCGTATTTGGAAAACGGAGCTCTGAATAGATGGGTTTCAAGCGACACATTGTGGGAGGCAGAGGATGCTAAAGGCTGGCTTGTGACACGTTGCAGAATGAAAGGCAATGTTTATGACCTGCTTATTTCATGCGAACAGGGGACAATGACTCCAAATGCATACCCGCTGAGCTGGCTTGGAAAATGCATGCTGAAGACCTAGCAGTCATGGTGGTCCATGGCAAGGAAATAAAATTGTAATTGAAAAGTGAGGGAAACTATAGCATAATTAATTATGGCCAGCTTCTAAGCACACAGTTACAAAATGGAAAGCAGCCTGGAGAACATACTAGGTTAACAGCTTAGGCGCCAGAGACAGATAGACCCGGGTTCAACTCCTGACTCTGCCTTTCCTGGTTGTGATTCCTTGGTCAAGGTACCTAATCCTTCTGAGTCGAGGTATATTTACCTACCAAATGGGCATAATATGTACTTCCAGGGTGTCTTCAGTGTTTAATGACTTAAAGAACTTTATACAATGTTCAGTTTATAGAATAACTTTTCAGTAAATTGCAGGCACTGTTTTTTATCATCATCACCATTATTATGTGATGGGTATACTTTAATTCTATCAAATCTAAGGAGGTAAGTGGTATAGGTGGCCTGTAGAGATGGAATTGAGATTGCTAAGACTGTGGTATTTCCCCAGAAGCACCCATGGTGTGCCTTTGGAATGCTACATTATTATGACTAGTGTTATGCTTGAACATTTATTGCTGAATGATCTTGAGAGAGCCATCACAGGGTCATTTGTTTTGCCACATGAATTCTGACTAAAGTTTTAGGGACAAGAGATTTTTGGATAGATAATTCCTATCCTTGGCATTAAGGCACGCCTTGGTGAATGTAGGAGAATTAGGAAGAAGTAAGGAAGGATGACCTGACTGTGCTCTACTCTGCCGACATCAACCAAATTTGGAGCCCTCTTTGTCAGCAAGGAGACCACCTGTGCTTGTCGGGAGCCACAGGTGTTGAAGGCACGAAAGAGCAGGATCTGCGAGGACCCTGTGAATCAGGAAAGCCAGGCCCTTGCTCTTCAGAGACTCCCATGTGGGAAGGTTCTTAATAAACTTTCTCACCTGCCAGAAAGTGTGAAAGCCCCACATGTGGACCTGCTTTGATACACCTGGCATTGTTGCATTGAGTTTTGCTATCAGTTTCTAGAAAGATAGTTTATTTTATAAATTCTTTTCTTTTTTTTACTTACGCTATCTTCATCTTAAGTAACAACCAGAAAGAATGCCAGGATTCTCTTATAGCATTAACCCTCTTCACTGGCTCCTCGACTTCCTCAGTGAAAATGCACTGGGCATCCATCTTTTTAAAGGTCACACGATCTCCTGACTGTTTGTGCCGTAACTAAGAGTTGCATGTGCGTCTTGAAGAAATTCCTCCCTGCTCCCCCCCAATTGCTTTATATAAATGTCCAATTAATGCCAGTTAAAAAGTTCTTGTTCCTGGTCTGTCTGAAGGAAGAGACAAAGCAGGGAAATGGAGATGTCCCCTCTGCTGTTGCCATGTCCTACTTCTGTGATGCATTACCAGAAACTTCTTTCCACATGTTTTTGCATTGTCTCTTCTTACATTTATCCTCTGACTATTGTTTCCTTTTGTTCCACCAACAGCTGGAAATGGTAAATTTGTGTTTTGAGTCAATGTTTTCCTTTGCCCTGGCATTTCTAAACATTTATTTTCCTCCGAGCCAAAAATACCAGCAAAGACACTTTGGGAAAGATGGCCTTCCCGACGGCTGCCCATCGCCCTCTGAGGCTGTCCCTTTAAATGAGGCCCCCAGAGTTCACTTTCTGAAGTTCATTAGCTTGTGTTATCAATAATTTAGGATAATACTCCAGTGGAGCCTGAGTGCCTGGCCCGCCCCATTTTCACTGTCAGTTTTCTCATAGCCTAGCAGTCCAGTGAACTTGATAAGTGTCCCATCATCCTGTTAATCAAATTACTTATGAACTAAAATTGACAGTTTTCATTAATTATAAAGGATTATTCTAATTGCAATTCAAATTTATTCATTTAGAACAGACGGCATTCAGTAATATTTCAGGAAATTTGCATATTAAATGGAGAGGGTCGTCCATTAAGTATGGTAATGTATGCATATTTCCTTATTTTTAACTTCTAGGCCATATGCACTGCTGCTACTTCAGCAGGTGAAAAACCAGAACGTGCTTAATTTGTTCAACAAACACAGGGGCCAGAGCACATCTTTTGGCACTCGGTACTGGCATCCTTCTACCTTTATTCCTCCTGCTTTTTCTTTTCCCACCTCCCACCGCCCCGCATACAGCCAAATCCACGGTTGATCTTTCGAAGAAACTTTTTTGATAAACCTGGGTATTTCCCCCCTCCTCCCTTTTCCTTTTCTTAAATGTAGGCACAGCTGGTAAGGGTTGATTGAAATGTTTTGCCATAGAAGCCGTGTTCATTAATTTCTTCAAGATGCTGAAGTAGGCATTAAGGTTGCCGGCTGGAGTCCTTCCCTGTGACATGTGGAACAGCAAGGGGCCTAATAGTCAGCCTTGTAACATCAACTGGTTACCCCCCTCGTGTGGCATGAACCTTTCCCCTCCAGTGAAAAATGAACCTGTCTGAGACAAAAGCACAAACCACGCATGCAATGAGACAGTGCCATTATTCACACCCATATAGGCTGTTTTCAGAGATCATTAAAAATCATATCTCCATGATATTAATAAGCACCTTCCCTGATCCAGGTCTCGGGTAACAGAAAGGTATATTTAGAGCTGCCCCCACCACCTACCTAATCTGAGATCATGAATCTGGGAGGAAAAAAAATGCATGGGAGATGAAGGCTAACAAGCTGGTGTGGTAGGAGCCACTTGGCTTTTTAGACTTGGCTTTCCTTGCACCAGCCCTAGTGGAGAAAGAAAGGGTGTGGCCCCCAGCAGCATCAAGTTCTTTCTGGTGAGTTTTGCCTCCAATCCTCAGAAATTATTGATATTGGGTCTTAATGATCTGAATAAAGCATCTGCCAGCTCATTCATCTCCCCAAAACTCACCTTCAATAACTGGTTGCTCATTTAGCTGGGTTTCAAGTAGACTTATTTTTTCATTTTCTGCAGTTAAACTAAAAGCTTTGTTGTTTTACATACAGATATTTTATTTGCTGAGCATATTTATTTCAGTCTGTTTGTATAACACCAGCACTCTCGTGGCCATATGTTATTGATAGAAAGGCCTCCATGAACTCGAATTCTGAATAGGCACTGTGTCCTTGGTAGGTGTCCGAGAGGCAGAAACCGAGGGGCCCTCCTACTGCCTTGCCAAGCCGATACTTCGGGCCTTTTCCACTGCTCTCCCTCCTCCCAAATCAAGACTGGTGTAGAGTCTGATTAATGCTCCAGTTGTTTATGCAATGTCTCCCCAAATCTCAGTGGGAGCACGCAGTACCGAGCTTCTTTCTTGTTGGGGTACAGTCATTTCTGCTAGAATCACTAGGAATAGCACAGAGACCACCAAAGGCTATTGTAGAAAACACTGATGGAAAATTCTCAGAAATCATTCAAGCCCACTGGTGTGTGTTAAGTCAAGGGAAATCTTCCCCCTGTGTAACATCTTTTCCTCCACTTAGTTCAGCTTTAGAACCATAAAGTCCTGGTCTTAATCCTATTTCTGATGAGAGTTAATTTTCAATGCAAGTTTTAAAAAATTTAATTGTCACTGATTACTCTAACATGCAATAGTGAAATAATATAAAAGAATGCCACAAATGATTAAAGTAAAACTTAACAACATATGCATTAAAAAATCCCATAACTCTACTTTTGTTATGGGAAATATTAAGTTGCATAATGTGACCCAGCGGTACAGGATAATTGCTTAAGAAGCTGTATTGTACAGATATTTTGTATATTATATCCTCATGTGCAGTATTTCTGGTGATGAATTGCTCAGCGGAGGGAGGCTCTCTTGAACGGATGTTGGTTACATCAGACCGTGGACCAAAAGTGATGCCAGAAATGGAAAGTGGGCACAGGTATGGCAGGCATCCTCTGGAAATATTGAGGTCAGTTTCCCAGGAATTGCTCTTGCAGTCAGCATCCATACTTTCTGCAAGAATAACTGCTAGATCCACTCCTATGGGCTACGTATTTGTTGTTGTTGGGGGCTGACAGAGAGCGGGAAGGACAGAAATACAAATGATGTATGAAAAATGGTGCAGGGCTAATGAAGCAGAGTTCAGCATAGCAAAGGGAGCTAACCTCTCTGAGTCCCATTTATTATATCTGTAAACTGGAGCTAATGTTTTCTCTGCCTCCATCATGGGGCTGTTGGGAAGATCCCCTGACACCCATCTGTTTCCCAAATTCTCCTGGTCATCAGAATCACCTGAAGGTAGTTAAACATACACATTTCTGAGACCTTCTACTAAGAGATTCTAGTTCAGCAGGTCTGGAGTGGGGCTTGAGAATCTGTATACTTAAATATTCTCAGGTAATTTTTATGATCCAGCAAATTTGGAAGGCACAGGTATACTGTAAGTTAAGTGTTCTACAAAATACAGTACTCTTTTAGGGAGACAAGGCTTGCATAGCAAATAATTATTAATAGAATGTAGTTCAAGACTGTACCTGTGCATATTATCAAATTTTAAATTGGGTAGAGCTCCAGATTATAGGAATTATAAGCATTAACTACTTTCTGGAATTTGAACTCTGGTCGCATAAATTATGGATCTATTAATGAAAACAATGACTATGTGAAATTTGCAGTGTTTGTGCAGAAATAGGTTCTCTGTGTCCATCCAGAAGGATCCATGAGGACGAGCACTTATTACCCCACTGAGACTATAGTCCCAACTAGTTAGATGAGCCCTGAGTCAACAGCAGGTGCTTTTCAACCAAATATCTAGGTCATTCTGTGAATGTTCTTTATAGTTAAATAGACTCTGGAGGTGAAACTGTCATTATTCACCCACTAAGGAAATGAACTTGGATAAATGGAAGAGAGAGCAGTTTCTTGTCTGTGAAAGCATATGGAAATGGTGATAGAGATCAGGTATGGCTGTATTTATTAACCATTATTGATGCAGAACCACTTCATACCATGTCAGAGTAGAATAAATTGGATAACAATGGGCTGACAGCGTCATCTAATCTAATATCAGTGTTGCTTAATAGTTACATTTTAGCTGCCAAGGAGGGCATGTGGAGTGGGTGCTGAGATTCTCAGCTCCCTGTGGTTCCAGCCAAGGAAGAAAACAGGAGTGGTAGGTATACTGTCCTACTCCAAGTACCCCCAGGCCTGGGAAGTGTGGGATGGGGCGAATGAGGCTTTCAAAGGACAGTGATTATTTTGTTATGATTTGCTCACACTGTATGCTGTCGTAGTAGAAAATGTGCTGTTTTCTCAGGTTGTGGTGGTTATGGATTATAGCTTGGTTTCAAGTGAGATAAAAAAAAAAGATAGATCTTCTTTTCTTTTCCTCTCCATCCTGTGGATTATAGGCAATTGGAGTGGGGGAACCTCTACCTCTATCCTCATCAAACACTTTTTGTTAATCATCACTTTGTAACTAGTGGACTACCAGGCTGGTTAGAGACTGAATTAAATGGTTAGCTCTGACCTCTGGGAGCTTACAGGTTTAGGTAGTAATACTGAATTAAGCATAAAACACACAAAGATAGATGAGCAAGCACTGAATATTAAAAGAGTAAATTAAAGAAGGCTTAAGCATTTTGTAAAAAATGGATGTTACATTTAGTTTTAATATTGTGTGATTTCATGAAAGAAAGATTTATAGAGGTTCCCTGTTTCCTCTACATTGAGGGAAGTTTTCTGGGAGTTGCTGCAATTTCAGGGTGTGCTTTCCAAGACTGAAGATAGAAAGGAGCCCACAGTACACAGGAGAAGGAAATTCTGTCTGCTGGGTTCTAAGTACCCTCGGCTGTCCTCTTCCCTCCCCAACAAGGCACACACACTGCTTTAAAATATAGAGGATTTATTTTACTTTTGAATGTGAAGCTCTGGATCAGCAGGTGCTGAGTGGAAATAGAGTTTTTTGGACTACTCAAGGACAATGATGTTTCCTTGTGAGGTCACAAATTGGACTTTACAGTTTCCCATTGAATCACTGCAACAGGCTTCAGCCAGCCTTTGTTTTGGGGGCATTCTAGTGCTTTTCAATATCCTGCACCAATTATTGTGGTGTGCATCTAGAAAAGACAGGACTCAGAATCTTCAGGTCTTTCCATAAACCATAAAGACCTGAGAAATTTGTTCTGAGAAATGTTGAAAGATTGAGGGGAGAAAATTACCGGGTATTTCTGAGATTAGTCTGAGGGCACACATCAATTAATTTTTCATTGAGCAAAGGAAATCACATCTAAATAAAACATGTGGCTCGAAAAAAATCATCTTTGGTACAGAGATGCAACATACTGTTTCTTTAGTGTGGAATCTAATTTCACCAAAGTAATTGAAGCTCACAGGCCTCCTTGAAACAGTTTCAAAAGCAAGAGGTGTGTTGAGGATTTAACGGCACCCTATGCTGGATTACGTCCATGAATTTCTAAGAACTATTAATGGAAATTAAATGTGTCTTTTTCCAAGAGAAATATTAATGTTAACAGAAGATTATGCTTTTGTGAAAGATAGATCAACACGTGAAGGACATTTCTCATCACATGG
Source organism: Avahi laniger (assembly GCA_963575035.1). Classification (NCBI taxonomy): domain Eukaryota; kingdom Metazoa; phylum Chordata; class Mammalia; order Primates; family Indriidae; genus Avahi; species Avahi laniger. Next base: position 6,147 of record CAUYSK010011308.1, on the reverse strand, counting down.
TTCTGGCATGGTCTTTTTCGTCTTTGGAAGGACCAGCACTTGGTGGGTGGCCACCCTGTTTCTGATTGGAATAGTGAGTATTTATTCCATTTTACAGATTAGGACACTGAGGACCAGAAGAGGACAAATAAATTGTTTCTGGCTAGTGTTGGAGTCAGTGATAAAATGTCAGACTTATTTCATAGCTCAATTAGGATGGCCATGTCTCTTTCATTTCAAATGTAGACAATTGAGAAATGAGGAAATATACACCTAATTATATTAGAAATCCTAAAATTTGCCCTTCTAGTTCTGTCTCTGTTCTTGCTGTGCTTCTTAACCTGATCTGTGACTGTAAAAGTCCTTATCAGGATCAGTGGCACTTGTCTCAAAGACCATTATGTCAGAAGAGGGGTGGATTCTTTCTGACCCAACCAACTGATCGGAGTGGGCTTTGAAGCATGAGTTTTGATTACCCTTAATTTAGTATGCATAACTTCAAATGGTCCTTATGGTTACACAATTATCGGATCCTTTTTAATATGCAACCAGGGTTCTTGGTCCTCTAGTCCAAGGAGTATTTTTTCATGTTTGGCATTTGTTTCTATGTCATTCTAAACTAAAATAAAAAAAGCAAATAAATAACTCCATCAAAGGTGGGGGGAGTCCCCACTGCTACCCTAACCTGAGTGTTTACTGGAGTTCCATTGGAGAAGAAATTCTAACACTTGGTGCAGTTTGTGACACCTTCATACATTTCACGTCTCACATTTCTGTTCTTTTTTTGCTGCTGCCTATGAGTTTCATTTTCCCATGTGCCATAATATTAATGTTTTTCCCTGCTGGCTTCCCAGCCCGGGGGTCACAGCTCGTGTTTCACAACATGAGACACCCAACCATAAATCTCCTTTAAATAATACAGACAGCAGGAGGGGCACTGTCGAGAGCCGGCCAGTCTGAACAAAGTGGCATTGATGCATGGCAAGTGGAGCAGCTTGACCACAGCCCTGCTGGACAGGTAGAGCGTGTGGAGCGGCCTTTATTTAAGGGGAGGAAGGCATGCGCTCTGCATGGCTCCAAAGAGCCCACCAGTTCTGGTTCTCAGTATGAGTTGGCTGCCAATCAATGAGGTTTCCCGAGAATAATCATGCCACCTCTTCCTGGCTCTGGCTGGAACACTTGATTAACATAATTTGTGTTTGGGGGTGCAAACGCATCTCCTCCGTTATAAATATACATTTCTTGAGGCCTCTTAGCCATATTTAAAATGAAGTTGGGAACTGCCAGCATGGAAGTAACAATGCACACCTGATCAGAATACACGATGTGCTTGTGGCAAAGCTGTTTCCTTGTTCCAGCACCCAGAGTGGTTAATTTGAGGGGACCAGAGAAAAGCAAGGGTTGAGTTAATTAGGAGCCTTGCTTGCAGAGGAGCTCAATATGATGGGGAAGAACAGAGACAAGGGTTTACCCAGGGGTTTGTTTTTGTAGACAAAAATTATAACAACTATTGACACCGATGAGCCAAGGTATCATGCTAGGATGATATATCTGTGACTACACCTTTTGTGAACAAAGATAACATAATATATCTGCAAGTCTATATGGACATACACAAAAATAATGTGGACAAAGTGTACAAAGAGATTTAGTGTGTGCACAAAGATAAACAGTGTACTCATGCGTGCTTGTGTGTGTCCCCAACAGTTTGGGAAAGTGTACAAGGTAATGTGTGTTATAAGTAAAGAGGAGGATAGTGAGAGAAGTTACAAAGTTTCCACTGATAGGATTTTTCAGGATTTCTGTCTTGCTCATCAGTTGCCAGATGCCAGCTCAGGAATTTTTGTCTGCCAAAACTTGGTGGTGTGGTGTTGGGGGGGAGATTAGCATCTCATTTTGTTAATGTTGTTTTGGGCTCCTTTTTCTGCAACTGTTAGTTACACTTTTGGAAAATCAACATGGCTCCTAATTTCTCAATTAGTTAACTCATTGTAGTGGTGTTGCCAGCAATTTCCATTGAAGTGATTTCCAGAATCTACTGCATACCTGATAAATACCAAGAACAAAAGAGGGACCAGCAACCCAGGGAATGATTATGCTGGCTTTGGTTGGTTACACCTTTGAGCATTTGTTATTTTTTATATTGTTGACATGAATTGCTACTGTAATGTAATAATTGCTCAAAAGATACATTTTTGGGTGATGGTGGTGGAGGAAGAGGAGAACTGATTCCGTTCTTATCCATTTAAAATAACAAGTGACATTGATTACACAGGAATTCATTTAATGGAACCAGGACACCCATGAGAGTAGAAAGGTTTTGGTAACATGTTAGCATCTCAAACTCTTGCTCATGTTCTAAAACTTTTGCTTTTTCAAATTATGCAATTTTACACAGGGCATCTCAGTGATGAGTTAATGTGTTGTAAAATTGCTCTATATGTTAATTGAATATTTAATAATACTCTAAAATGCAAAGGCATTTCCCCATATTTGTAAGTTATGTGCATAATTTCGGTCTTATCTTTTTTTATCTCATTAATAAATATATGTGTTGCATTTTTTAAAATTACTTTATTTGTTTGTTTCTGATTTTATTTATTTTGGTGACTTTTTAGACCTAAGGGCAGCATATGCAAGACTGTGCTCTCGCCATACACTTCCCTTCCTGTTGCCTTCGCCCCTGCCTGTCTGTCTGGGTCCCTGTGATACTGTGAGGCAGAGACAATGTCCATCTAGTTCACTACTGTACCCCCAGTTTCTAGCCACAGTTACTTTTAGGATGACTCACTGCCCCAGTTTGCCCAGAACTTTCTCAGTTTTAGAACTAAGAGTTCAAACCCCAGAAAGTCCCACAATCTCAAGCAGTCTTGGCAGATATGTGCTCATCAATGTGTTCTGAATAAATGAGTCCCTCATCCTAAAGAGGGAACAGAGTTGTGGGACAGAAAAGTGGACTCAACTTCTGTTTAAGATCAGTCAGCATCACATGTCTCTACCTCGTCTCCCTGGTCCATAGTAAAGGGTGTGAGGGCAGGAACTGTGTCTCTTCTGTTTCTTTGAATTTCTCATGATGCCGTAGAAATCCCTTTAAGATACAATTCAATCAAGTTCTAAATGGAATAGAACCAAATAGCAAATTGTTGTGTAGTGTAAACCCAGACTCTACTCCTTCCTGGCTCTATGAGGTTGGGCAAGTTATTTGCTCTCTCTGTCATCTTTCCCCATTATCCTCATTTGTAAAAAGAGGAATAATAATAGTACCTGCCTCCCATGGGTGGTGCCAGGGTAAGCGTGAAGTGTGTGTAAGCTATTCCTCCTCCTTCCTTGCACCTGCCTCTTCCGTCTCTGACACATAATAATGTGCTGAGCATGTTCAGGCAAGTGACAGTGCCTTTTTGGTGGTACATCTTGTTAACCCGAATTTCGAGTTGTTTTTGTATAGAATAGTTTGTCTCAAAAAGGATACTTTTTTGTGTGTATGATTGGTTTCCAAAATGTCACATCCATTTTACCCAGAGTCTATTTGACTTCTTTCTGCATTGCCAAGGTAAGAAAGACAGGCAGCCTGCTTCCAAGCAAGTGATCTGTTACAGGTGGGATAGTGGAGTTGTCACTTGCAATGTTCTGGTACAGAATGAACACAAGACAACACCCAGACGGGCAAAGAGGGAAGCGTTTGGTGGAAGCGTGTGATATATTGATTCTGCCTGTGTCCTTCTCTCCCTACTAAATAGCCTTCCTTCCCCGCATGGTAAAGCTGGGATCTGGGAATGTTGGTGTAAAGAGACTAAAAGTATACATGAGTGGGATGAAAAATAAATCAGAAACTATTTATAAATAACTTCTGTTAATGAAGGTATGTGTTTCATGGAAATAATCTCCTAACAGTGGCTGCTCTGCATCCCTGTATCCTTCCTGCTCTCCGCTCACTGGGAAAAGGGCAACACTTTCCGTACAGTTTTCTTGTTTTCTTCATTTTTCTCGTGGCAAGCAGCAAAACAGAGCGGAATGTCACTGGAACACCTTTAGAACTTTAGTCATTAAGTCCCCTTTGCCCCAGCCCCAGTGATGCATATTTCAATAATGAGCAAGAAAAATCGTTTTATGTTAGTTTAATAAAAGCAGAAGATAAATGTTGCCCCTGTGCAAAGGAACTGAATTACACACTTCATGAACCAAATTAGTACCACAACATTTGGCTTTGTTTGAAAGGTAATATGCATTTATGGGCCCATTTTTCAGTAAGATAAATATGACACATGCTAAGATTTCCCCGAAGTAAATACTGTAAATAATAAAAGACTCTGCCAAGGAGAGCTGAGAAATGACTTAATCCTCATCCAGTTATATCGCAATCCCAAAATGCCACTGTCCAGACTCTAGAACAAACTGCCCCTTTAATAAACTCATCTCATGATTAAGAGAGTGCAAGACCCTTTAATTTCCCAATAATAGTCAATATTCCTCAACTCTGGCTTTAAAAAAAATAGCCACATAGGATCTAGGGCGTTTTATGGCATAAGCAAATTTGATTACCAAGTAACAAAATATATTTCGAGGGCAGTTGGGAGTCACATGGCAGCAGTGTTTATGTGAATAGGTACAAATGGGGAGATTTTTACAGAAAGCAAAAGCCATCTCTCTGAGCCTAACTCTGTAATCTTCATTTTGTTTTGGCTTATTCCAGTTTGATTTCAGTAAAGTTTCCTGCTAGCAAAATGTGTCGAATGTATTTCTTCCCTCGGTGCAGATTTGCTTAGGAGAAGCTGGGGTGGTAAAAGGAAAGCAGTGAAGTATTATGGGTGAAATGAGGATTCACAGTGCCAGCAAGTGCTTTCTTGAAAGTCATCCAGCTGGTGCTAGAAGATGTCGTAATGCAGTTCCTGTAGCAGGGCACACTATTGTCTTAGGGTGGGAAAATAGGCAAATTTAAATGCCACCTGAGCAGGTGGTAAAATTAATGAGTTGAGTGGGTGAGATTGGAGAAATGCATTAGAGAGTGGTGAGGCCTGCGGCGCTGGCGAGCATGAGCCCCATGTAAAGGCGCAGTCTCTGCTGAGCCCCAGCTAACGGTTGCCACACAGGCATATGGACCTATTCAAGAAATGTGGAAAATCTTGATTTTGCAGTGAAATCTCCCAATTTTTAAATGCTGACAATAAAAACAAACCCAAATCCCCAAAAGCTCTGTATCCCAAATAAAACAAAGGCCTTGGGCTTAGAGTTTGTGATTCGTACTTTAAAGTTTTCAGTTGAAATAGAAGAAAATAAATGTGCTGTGATACATGACATTTAGTCCTGCAACAGAGACACAGGTGGCAGTGGTCATGCTGTGTGCCGGGCTCTGTCCTAAGCTCTACATGGTTTACCCCACTGGATCTCTGACCCCCTCTCAAGTAGGCCCCGTGAGTAGGTTCTATTACTTCTCTGTTTCACAGATGTGGAAACTGAGGATCCAAAAGGCAGAAGTGGGTTTGAACTTGGGTCGGCTCTGTGAGCTCTTAAGCACACCCTCCGGGTCCCTCACCTTGATTCGATAGTGCGGCACAGTAGGAAGTGAAAGCTAGTGGAGTCGGGGACTTGGGTTCTGTTTTTGCAGCTCCCCACCCCCACCCTGTGACTCCCCTCCCCAACACATTCACACTGTGTGACTGGGTCCTTTCCTTGTCTTCGTGAGTCTCCAGTGCTCACCTTATCAAGTGGACATGATACTACCTGCCAATTCACCTCGCAGGGTGTGGGGAAGGATTACATCGGGAGTATGTGCCGAGAGTGTGGAAAATGGGAGTGCTCTGTCCACACAGGGGGAATGAATATTGCTCATAATGAGAGGATGCAGAGAGGCGAGATTGTGAAGCCACTGATTGTCTTTGGATCAAATGCAATTAAATAACAATCCCTTCTTGGCTCTTTAACTCGATACAATGTCCGTGTGTAGAAATGGCTTAAAACCGAACTCACCTTGAAAATTAATCAGCCACCACCAATGGCTGGAAAGTTAGCTGATTAGCTGACTGCATTTATTTTAAGTGAAAAAGAGCATGAGAGAGAGAGAGAGAGAGAGAGAGAGAGAGAGAGAGAGAGAGAGAGAGAGAGAGAGAGAGAGAGAGAGAGAGAGAGAGAGAGAGAAACACAAACAAAACAAAATAAAACACCCACACACCC